>JAWNZC010000473.1:367500-585000 GCA_035771165.1 Paragorgia papillata | reverse complement strand
ACTAGCTGTGCCTTTGAAAATAATGCGGATATGTCAACAAAAAATACATAAACTGCACGGAAAATATTATGAACGCTATATTTTTAGCATGCCGTTTCTCTTGATATAAAAATATATACTTAATAGTATCTATGTCAAATAGTATTCTATTCAGTAACGCTCGCCTCATCTGCTCAGTTGGAATTAAGACATGGGGGAAAATATTGATCCAACCGACCAGACGAAGCGGTGGCGCGCGAGCGCCCGAAGCGCACGAATTTTTGGGCCGGAGGGTGGGTCAATCTTCTCTCATTTTGATCTTCCTCTCAATGAACTTAACGCTGAAGACGCCTTGAACTCAGTATTTCACTGATTTTTATACCCACTCTATGTTACGTCATCCTCAAATGTGCATAATAAAGGATTATTGTACTTATTCCTTCTTCGCATCTCATTCCGAGTATTACGAATAGTATTCCATTCAGTAACGCTCGCCTCATCTGCTCAGTTGGAATTAAGACATGGGGAAAAATATTGATCCAACTCCAATGTTTTCGCTACGCATAAACATTCCTACCTTACCTCTTTTACACCCAATCCTTATATCCCCAATCCTTATATCCCCAATCTTTATATCCCCAATCCTTATATCCCCAATCCTTATATCCCTAATCCTTATATCCCCAATCCTTATATCCCCAATCCTTATATCCCCAATCCTTATATCCCCAATCCTTATCCCCCATCCTTATATCCCCCATCGTCATATCGCCATTCCTGATCCAAAAGCAAAGATGAGAGTTTGCCTCTATGTCTCAGGGTCATTCGCCGCAAGGCGTTTGTTGGTAGGAGACATAGGAAACGCGAACACAAAACGTTTAAGTTCATTTAGATCGGTCCAGTGAGATAATCCCTTGGGAACATCCTCTGTAGCCAGTCGAGCAGATGCACCCGCGGGGTTCAACACCTTTGCAAGTTGAAGGTAGTAAAGGGCTGTATGCCGACGTGTCCATCCAACGTGATCCATGATTTCGGTAAGGTCTGCGCCAGATAACGCTAGGCTCACAGCGCATCCAGCACGAAAGCTATGTAGTGTCTCACTATCATCAGCGCCCATTTCCTGCAAATACAGTTTTAAACGCGCTTTGGCGGCAGAAAAGCTGAAGGGAGAATTCACAACCCCGCCTTGTGGATTTGTAGGACGAAACAAATAACCGGTGGAAAGGTTGATGTGTAACTGCCGTGCAATTTCGATATAGCGTTCGATGCCGGCAATGGGGCAAATAGTAATATTGGGGTTTCGTCTGATACCAAACACGTTGCAATCCCCATCCCGTAATGTTTTGCCCCATACATGATTAAACAGAAAGCCATCATCCTGAGGAATTCGAAGAATTCCCGGTACTTGTACCTGATCCATGTCTCCAGGACGGTCACCACTAAAGAAGACCGCCTTAAAATACGCTTGATCCCGCGCAAAGCGAAAGCGTTGTGTGGATGGGGTATCCGGAGAAGCTAGCGCTCGATCTAAATGCTGTGCTAAAAGTGTTAATTTATCGACAAAAAAGGGAGTAGCCTGCTTAGAAGTGACTCTGGCTTGAAGTTGTTCTGCAGTTAACAACCGGAGGTAGTCTTTAAGCCCTTTATCAGCAGCTGGGTTTCCCAACCCTAAACGTTGGTCCCATTCCCCTTCCCGCCCAAGCGAGTGAAAAATAGACCGAAGTTTCCCAATATAGGAGTCGACAGTTTTATACGAAAGCCTCAGAGGGCAACCACAAGGATGGACACCCCGTTGTCCAAGAAAACAGCAAGCGTGTTGGTGCACTTGTGTTTCACCATGTGTATCTTTAAATACAAGAAAACGACATAAATCACGAGGGGTTACTGTTGCCAGAGTCGGGCCACCCGGTAGAGCTGCAAGGAAACGTTGAAGTTCCTGTTGAACAGCGTTCTTTTGACGTGTATAAGCAGTAGCCTGGTGAAAATTAAGTAGTTGTTGTAAACGAGCATCAATATTAGGCAAATCAATAACGAAAGGTGAATGAACGTTGTGGCGAACTCGTCGGCGAGCGTAGCCACATTGTTGACAAAAGCGAAAATCGCTGTCGTTGGCGTGGCTGCAGCGAGGGCATCGCACCGATGGGAGAAACAATTTGGCTACCAGCGGCAACTCCTAGGAACAAAACAAACAACTATATACTTACAGAATAGATGTATATATACAGTAAATGTATTAACATTGCCGTTGATTATGTATAAGTCCTCAAGGAATAAGGCGAATACTCATTAAACATAAACGTGAAGTAACATCGAAACATATATATACCTCAAGGTCGCCAACAAGCGGCTGTTGTAATTCAGCTTGTTCATCATGCGGTAGTTCTCTTTCTGGCTGTGGGACATCCAAATCTGGTGCTAGATTATCAGCGAGATCGAGAGCTTGTGATTGTATGTCCTCTTCGTTCACAGGAAATTGAACTTGGTCATGGTTGTTATCATCAGCCATCCTCAGAAAATTCGTGCATGCGCTTCGGAAAATTCAATCTTCTCTCATTTTGATCTTCCTCTCAAGGAACTTAACGCTGAAGACGCCTTGAAATCAGTATTTCACTGATTTTTATACCCACTCTATGTTACGTCATCCTCAAATGTGCATAATAAAGGATTATTGTAGCTACTTATTCCTTCTTCGCATCTCATTCCGAGTATTACGAATAGTAATAAAATAGACATGTAGAACGATAATTGAAAATAACCCTTCACTTTATATTTCCACGGCAAGCTTGGTGGTTCGTAAACAAGTCGATATGTGATTTCGATTTAGGAAAACCCCGACAGATCTCTAACACAGTTTTAGGTAGAATGGCTTAAAAATCAACAAATTCACCACCGTTCATTCATGAAGACTGAATAAAGAAAGCTACACTTTACACTTAATTCATGATTTGTTGCTTTGACGGGCGTATTCTTGCGGACAGACACTGCGTTAAAAATGGCTAAGAGAAAAGGTACGTCTACTTTCATTTCATTCCACGCATTATCAAAATCAAATTTCTTAGTATCCTTCTCGTAGCTGCCATTATACAACACTGAACCATCGGAACGTTTGCAAAGACGTTTGCGAGCTGATTAAATTTCGTCTCGTCTGCGATGGATGACTTGACAGATAAAAGTATACTTATACTAAGGATTTTGAGTGAAGGAAAATTCGAGTGTAGAATATATACATTTTAAGACCAAACCGGGACCAGTTGCGAAAAATGCAACTACGCAGGCCTTCCGGCAGGAATTGAACCCACGACCTTGCGATTCTAGTGCAATGCTCTGACCACTGAGCCACGGAGGCCGTTGCCAAGAGCTTGATCGCGAGTTCTGTATACATTAAGGTGGTAATGCCAGGAGAGAATTGGGTTTCTTAGAAGTAATATTGGGCATTTCACTTGATTACATAGCATGTACTAAGGATTTTGGGTGAAGGAAAATTCGAGTGTAGAATATATACATTTTAAGACCAAACCATGACCTGTTGCGAAAAATGCAACTACACAGGCCTTCCGGCAGGAATTGCACTCACGACCTTGCGATGCTAGTGCAATGCTCTGACCACTGAGCCACGGAGGCCGTTGCCGAGAGCTTGATCGCGAGTTCTGTATACATTGAGGTGGTATACTTATACTGTTTGCCGCAAGAATTATTTTTTTATTCTAATACATTTCGGTCAACAAAATCGTGAATTCCAGGAAGCTGATTCACGATTGTCTCTTCCTGTGGTCTTGGTAGAAGAAACTGCGGGGGAGCTTCTGACGTTGTTACTTCTTCAACTTCTTATATAAGCGGCTAAGGGTTTGCGGGAAGTTAGCTTAATTTATTACCGCAATACTTGATTTCGCTTGTTCTCGTTTTTATTCAAACAATTGACTTCAGGCGGTTTTAAAACAAAAACACGGGGAATTTCCGCTATCGAACGCAACCCTAAAACGACGCATACACCAAACTTCTCTCACGAGTCCGCCATTACTCGGAAGCATTTTGCATGCTAATTTCCATGCCCTTTTCCCGCCCACACAATTTCAAAAAGGCCCTGGGAACGAGGTTGCATCACTGACCTATATATATAACTGGACTGCGGGTGCTGACCAAAAATGTGTCTTCATTTTCGCTTTTAAAATGGCGGCATTTATGGGTCCTTCGGTTAATGGTAGCGACCATTGATATGTACTTATCGCAGGAAAAAATAATATTTATGTAACTACAAAGCGATTTTCCTACTTTATTGATAACTCGTTCCTGTCCAGGGCTTCCCCAAGAGGTGAATAAAATCGTCTGGCGTTAGCCAGAATAAAATACTAAAGACCAATTCGGACAGGAAAGAGTTAGAGAGATAGTTTATAAATCGTTCCTGTCCGAGGACTTCCCCAGAGGTGAATACAATCGTCCGGCGTCAGCCAGAATAAATAGAGGAAACCGGGACTACTAAGGAAACCAGGCTGACTCGTATCACGAAATTCTTTCCTCGGGCACAACAACGTTAGTCATTGTTAATTTCTTGTGGAACGACTCAAGAGGCCTGCTGGACCAAAATAGGAATATTACTAGAACTATCTTTGACCAAAATAGGAATATCAGTAGAACATGATCTCGAGTTTGTGTAAACAAAATATTTCGGTGGTTTTTCCATGTATATTATTTATGTTTGTTGCTGAGCGGCCCGGGACGTTTTCATGATAAGAGTCTTATTGTGCAGTAGTTCTGAACTACAATAATAATAATAGTCCTAAACAATTACTGTTGTAGCTTTCTAGCAGTCTGAAATCTGAATTAAAAACGTGCCGCACGGCGTACGGCACGAACACTAGCTTGGCAATAAATAACCAAGACTGTCAATACACATGGTCATGGAAATCTACAAACATTTCGTTTTATGGTCTATCGCTGAAGATCACGAGAAAATCGTAGAGAAGCGAGGCGTACCGAGTTCTTCTTAGAGTGTCTTTATCAACCTTTTCCAAGTGTTAATAGCACACGAGAAACTCATCAGTTGTCAGGTGTTTTAAAATCCGGAAAACGGCAAGTTCGTCCGTCTATTTTCCCGTCGTTAAAACAAGAAACCGGACGACAAACTATATCAGACTGGGACAGTGGAAGACCGTCAAAACTCGTCAGTCAGAAAGCTTTTATCTTCTATAAATATGAAGACTTTATCGAGTTATATATAACATAATTCGACTGAATGCCGAGCAAAATATATATACAGGCAGTTTTACTGAAAAACATGTGTTATCATTCCAGCCTTAGGTATCGGTCAGCGACGTGCACCATATTAGCAAAAGGACACAAAAATGCCGCCATTTTGAAAACGATTTTGGGGACACTTTTAATAACTCAAAGGTAATAGGAGCACGCAGTCCAGTTATATATATAGGTCAGTGGGTTGCATATTTTCCATTTGAAGACTTATTTCAGAAAGAAACTTTTTTCGACTCAGAGTGGCGAGATAAGCGTTTTTCAACATTTTGAACGTGGCACAACTGCCAAAAGAGGAAAGTTGAGGGAATCATTCCAAATGTGTTGTTTTGATAGTTTCTAGTCAGAAACGTCATTTTTACCGATAATTTGGCATTTGCAGACTTATTTCAGAAAAGCCAAACTATTACGTTCACCTTAAATGAAGTAGAGATGACGTTTTCTTTTTTGTTACGCAGATCAGTTGGAACGTAGGCTCAGTATTTTGTCTTTGTGAGCTAATTGTGAATTTCGGATTTATATTTGACATATTTTGTTGGAAATCAAAAGGTGGTGTGTCGAGAATTGATAAGATGAAGAGCGGTCTGAAACGTGAGGGATCTACAATGAGTAATAATTCTGACTTGACCAAGGGTTCTAGCATGAATGGAAAAAAGTCTCATAGGTGTCCAACCTGCACCAAGACATTTGATAGTTTATCAAGTTTAAGACGTCATATGGTATTACATACTGGACAGAAACCATTCAAATGTGATCTCTGTACGAAAACATTTTCCCAGTCAAGTACTTTAATCAATCATAAACGAACACATAGTGGACAGAAACCATTCAAATGTGATCTCTGTGAGAAGACATTTTCCCAGTCAAGTGGCTTACTATATCATAAAAGAACACATACTGGAGAGAAACCTTTCAAATGTGATCTCTGTGACAAGACATTTTCCGCTTCAAGTACTTTAATAGATCATAAAAGAACACATACTGGAGAGAAACCTTTCAAATGTGATCTCTGTGACAGGACATTTCCCCATTCAAGTGGCTTACTATATCATAAACGAACACATACTGGAGAGAAACCTTTCAAATGTGATCTCTGTGACAGGGCATTTTCCTGTTCAAGTAGCTTACTATATCATAAAAGAACACATACTGGAGAGAAACCTTTCAAATGTGATCTCTGTGACAGGACATTTCTCCAGTCAAGTGGCTTACTATATCATAAACGAACACATACTGGAGAGAAACCTTTCAAATGTGATGTCTGTGTCAAGACATTTTTCCAGTCAAGTGGCTTACTATGTCATAAAAGAACACATACTGGAGAGAAACCTTTCAAATGTGATGTCTGTGAGAAGACATTTTCCCAGTCAAATGCCTTACTATATCATAAAAGAACACATACTGGAGAGAAACCATTCAAATGTGATGTACGTGACAAGACATTTTCCCAGTCAAATGGCTTACTATATCATAAAAGAACACATACTGGAGAGAAACCATTCAAATGTGATGTCTGTGACAAGGCATTTTCCCAGTCAAGTGGCTTACAATATCATAAAAGAACACATGCTGGAAAGAAACTTTACACTTGTGATATCTGTGGCAAAGCATTTTCCCATCTTTCTAGTTTTCTAAATCATCAAAAGACACATAACACAGGGAAAAGTTTCAAGTGTAATTACTGTAACATGAATTTAGATTGTAAAGCATTTGATCAACATCTGTTGACCCATGAACTTGAAGCCACAGAACCAAATGGGATGCACTACATATGTTTGAAATGTGATGTCACATTTGACTTAGCTAGTGTATTGGTAAAGCACATGACTGAACATCATTAACCCTTTCCCGATGGTGGTGAGTTCTGAGATATTTTGAGCACACTTCTCAATGGCAAATTTGTGATGATATTTACAGCTCTTTTGGGAGGTTTTGGCGGTGTGCTGTCTTGGAGATTTTGGAGTTTACAGTCTGACTGGAAATTTTTAGTGTTTTGAGAACCTACAATATTTGGGGACCCAAACTTGTGTACTGGCATGTCAACACCCTTGGATACAACCTTGTGAGTGAGTGAACACCTTTTGAACAAATACATTAGCAATTGTTCTTTTTACCACAAATGTGTGCATTTTGGATCATATTTTCTATAATAAATGTATGTATCTGGATGCCAATGGGAAATACTAATTTTAAAACGAATTTTTCACTTGATTAAAGTGAAAATTTTGTTGGACCAGGTGTTTTTAAAAAATATTATATAGTTGTTTGATAACATTATAGACTGTAAAACTAGACAAGGTTTTACAGGCAGAAATTCAAGAATTTGTTATATCTGGAGTGCTCACTGTGCTTGTTCCTGTTGTATTATATTATTTTATCTATGTTTACTTTGTAATTATACCCAACAAGAAATTTACAATTATAGAAGCTGCAATATCAATAGTTCTTAATGTTATTAATAGTAAACTCAATATCGCATCTAATTAACCACATAATACTTTATAAATAAATCAAAACATTTGTGATTAATTTTTTGGGCAATAAATTTTATTAAGGCACAGCTTTCGTCTTGTTAGGCGTGGACGTCTTCAGAGCTTACAAAACATTGAAGCAATCACCGACGGAAGTAATTAATATCCAGCGTGCGTCACGCATACCGTCATGCATATCACCACGCGTGACGGACGCATAGCGTCACGCATGGCGTAACACGTGTCGACCGGAATGACATGATTGGGCGAGACTGGGATAATTAGTGCGCAATGACTAGGCTATCATATTGGGATATGAAACCTACGAGTGTCTAGTTTATGCGTATCTCCTGTCGACGGCTGTCTAAAACCAGAAATCCCATTCTAATCTTAGGCAGATTATTTTACAATTAACGGATTCAGAGAAGAATTATTGCCGCTACATCTGAGCGCTAAACCTGAATGTTTACGCATACACGGCAAATATTATTTCAATACGCGAGTGCGCTTGAAGGCAAATATACGATATACTACTACGGCTAAGATTTACTGTAAATAAATGTTTACCGCCGTCAACAGTACTTATGATACTTAACCTTCTTTACCCAACTTGCCAAAAAGAAAAAAAGAAAATAAAGAAAAGCGAATCAGAGTGGAGAGCACCTACTGTGAGTATTAAACACTTTTTGTTTGACAATTCGCTTGTACGGCGGCGTCTAGATTGTTCTCTCAAAAATCGCTTTATTAACAATAAAACAAAAAAATACTGGCTCAATATATGATAGAAAACATAACTAAAATAACGCAGATGGTTTCCTTCTAACAAAGACTAGGTAGACCATAAATAATTATAAAACTGAACATTTTCTCAAAGGGTAATCATCCCCATAGCGGAGTTTACATTTCGCAATGAATCCAATGATATTATGTTTTGTAGTCACGCGCTTGGCTCAGTTGGCTGGTGATCTAGTCTTCACTCCACGGGATGTCGCTTGATGCCGTCTCACTAGCTTAACATTCAGCGTGAGGAAGGCCATCGCTAACGCGTGGGGAACGGCTTATTCTATCATTATAATATTAGTTCGTTCAAGTTTGGGCAAAGTACCGATCAGCGATGTGTTTAGCATAAAATATAGAATACGTAGTTCAGTTGGTGTAAAAGAACTCAGAGCTAGGAGCCAGGCTCGGCTCCTAGATCTTCCATTATTCTTGAAACCCCAAACTTCTCCAAGGGCACCCGCATCACTCCCGGGGTACCCTTAAACACCCCCAATGGCACCCCAATCACCCCGGGGCACCCCATCATCCCCGGGTGACCCCAAACACCCCAAGGGTACCCCACTCTCCCCCAGGGCACATCCAGAGGTACCCCACTCACTCCAGGGGCACCCCAAAACTTCTCCATGGACAAGGCACCCACTATCATATGATGAACTTTATTTACCCACGGTAGGCCTTTCAGGATAAAATAGAAATTACAAGAATATACTATGATAATTATAAATTAAGGTTAAAAAGTTATATACTAATTAACTAAGATAATATATAAAAAGAAAAAGAAAAAATACCTGCTTTACAAAGACGCCGGGCAATGTGAGAATTAGTCACTCTGAAAAGTGTGGGAAGTGGGAACTTATTTGGGTCTTAAAGTTTGCCAGTGAAGGAGCATGTCTTAGGTTTAATGGTAAGCTATTCTACAGCACCGCTACACTGTAACTAAAACTTCTTTTATAGTAGTCCGCGGAAGAGGAACTGCTACCTTGTTTTCTACATTTCTCAAGTTATAAGACGTAATGTCGGTTGTGCGTTCGATTGATAAATCTAGAGCTCAAAGTTTGACGTCAACGCCTAGATTCTTCAGACTGCTACCGCCTAGATATGAAGCCAGAAGTCTCAGGAAATGTCGGCAATATAATCTAAAAAATACTCGAACTGTTCGTTCTAAGCGTCCTTTCTCTCGGCTTGTGCAATAGCATGAACGCCTAAATCTCAAATTAAATGACGCTGTACATTTTATTCCTCAATATTCATGTATAAAAAATTCTGATTGTAAATTTATACGCATTCAGCCCAGTTGACTGCTAGGTAATTTGTTATTAAACTATCTATCTACCTTTATCACAATATTCCAATCCATGCACCCAGACGACTGCATATATGGAGTGGAGACACCAAGTTTACGTTGATCTTATCCTCCCATTTGGTTGCGTTCTGTGCCCTTTCAGCAGTTCATTGGATCCTCTCCAACAACTCCCAGGTGACACCACTGGGTCTTCGGAATTTTATCTTGGACCACTCCTCCGTTTGTGGTTGGGTTGAGCACTTGGCATTGCCAGGAACTCGAATCCTTGATTGACCACCCCCACCACGCGTGTAAAGTTGTCCGCCCTGGTCGGGAATTCCTCCGTCGCATAATTGACCGTCTGGCGCGGTTCACGGTTCTCGCCCAACGCTGACTTTCGTCGGGCCCTCTAATGGTGGATGGCATTGTTTCACGAGTGGAATACCAAATTAGTTGCTTTCTCCGCTCAATTTTACTCATACCCGACCTCTCTGTGTTTTCTCCTCCATCCGGCGTGGGGAGTCTTGGTGCTCCCTTTAATTGACACTGGTTCGCATCGCTGTGGTGTTTTCGTTCTGATGCTCCTTCGATTGCATTTTGTGAATAATTCCCTGTAGTCGCCTTTCAGGAGTAATGAGTAATGATTTATTTAACGTCGCAAGCACAGGATGTGGTCGCCCAATCATCCGAGCCTAAGACCTAACGTGTTGATTTTACAGAGGGAGGAAAACCGCGGGGCCCTGCAAAAAAAAATCGAAGCACAGCAGAGACCAACTAAACTCTACTCACATGAAATTCAAGTTCGAGAACGGGTTTTTCCCAGACGGTCACCCCATCCAAGTGCTGGACCCGTCCAACTGCATGGGCTTAACTATTGGTGAGAGGCAGCGCCCTAACAGCACACGCCACCCGTGCTCTCTGGGGCCGTAGCTAGTTTCAGTTTCGGTTACAGGTCATCTCAACACCTCCCCTGATGCTTCTCGTTTTCGTTTCTTGGTTTTCTCCGCGTGTCAAAGTTTACTTGTCCCTCTTCCTAATTCGATCCTCAGTCTCCGATGTCTGCACTGTCATTGATTTCGGTGGTACCGTCGCTGTCTTATCGTCCGCAAGAGCGTCATCCTTCACACTGGTCTATCCGCGGGTATTCTATTTGTGCTGTGGCTGCCCTACAGGTCTACCTCGTTCCGGGCATTTCACCGGGCCCGTTGTTCGTCGTCTTCGGTTCCGTTATCTCCACCCCTCGTCAACCAGTGGCTCCGCTCCATTTACGGCTGCTGGATTTGGTTCTTCGTCTAGCAGCCACATTTTTCGAATAGGCGCAGCAACATCAGCAGCCTCGGACGGAGTTCCGGATCACTTAATAAAGACCCTCGATCAGTGGTCTAGCAGCGCGTACAAAAAGCTCCAGACGCTCTTATTGCCGTTGCTCGGATCTTGGCTTGATCCGTCAATCAGCTGCTCCCTTTGGAGGAGGTTCGCGTTCCTCGAAATCCTCGCTCCAGCTAGCTGGATAGGTCGCATTGGAGAGGAGTTTCTCGGTCGCGCAGGAACACCACTATTACCTAAATGAGTAGGATCGCGCTTGGTGTACCAGCACCAGACTGGTCTGCCAGGCCTTGGCGACTCGCTAGCTTGGTGGTGTAATGATTGCCGGCCCGAGATGCCCACCGGGATTGCGACCCTCCAAATTTAGTACTGTGTACGTCTATTTACTGACTTATCCATGCATCTTTGTAT
Organism: Paragorgia papillata; assembly: GCA_035771165.1. Taxonomy (NCBI): domain Eukaryota; kingdom Metazoa; phylum Cnidaria; class Anthozoa; order Scleralcyonacea; family Coralliidae; genus Paragorgia; species Paragorgia papillata. The sequence continues at coordinate 573,507 of JAWNZC010000473.1, read as the reverse complement.
CTCGTTACTACACAGCGCTGTTATTAATGGGATTTATGCAATAAATAAAGTTAAAACTAGCTGTGTGTTGTTTGGGTCACGCATGGCACACGTGAAGTGTCACACTCCAGCGATCAATGAATCGGGCACTGTTGATCAGAGGCACGTGATACGTGCGTGCTTAGAAGGCTGATGCAATATCCGGAACTACTAGTAAACGTTTCCTGGGTCCCGGGCTCAGCATTGTTGGCACCGTTTCTCGAGTGGTTCTTCCCACCCTCCGCCTCACAACGTGCTATCGAGCGCCAGTGACTGCCTCCTTCCCCTGGTTCGCCGCCAGTTACGCTTCAGTTTCTTGTCGTGGCATAAGCGCTAGTCCACACGCTCCTCGGAGTTTTAAGCCTCCAGAACTGCCAACGGGTGCTCCTCCCTTGTTACTCGGTCATTATATAACGACTCACCTGTTATTCGCGTGGTTGTGCAAGCGCCAATCCACAGGCCTCCTGCCCTGGAGTTTGAAGCCTCCGCAACTGCTAACGGATGCGCCTCAGTTAGCTAACGGTTCCTCCACCGTTGTTGCTCCGTATACTCTGTAGAAGGAGTACGCTGTGAGCACAGACGCCGTGAGTCTTGCTCTCCCTGGCATGCCAGGTGATACATTAATTTGTTAGCTAATTTGTATTGTACGTTGTCTTCCTGTGTTGCTTCTTTTTTTTTTATGTTGCTTTATGTTGCTTTCATAACATTTATGTTGCTTTCATCACCTAACTGTTCTATCTTAGACAGGATATTACTTGAACTCTCTCGGTCTTGCTGGCCGGGTGATCTGCATTGCATTTGGCGTCCAGTGTTATGCTTTAACTTTGCAGTATGTTGCAGTGTCTGCTGCAGCTGTTTCCTACGCCTTCTCTATAGGTTCAGGTTTGTGCAGCCACATCATGGGTGAGTACTTGTATTATTTACTTTCTTTCTTCACTAGGCTAGTAGTGTGAACCGTAATCCCCTGGTTGAGAGGAGTTTCTCGGTCGCGCAGGAACACCACTATTACCTAAATGAGTAGGATCGCGCTTCGTGTGCCAGCACCAGACTGGTCTGCCAGGCCTTGGCGACTCGCTTGCTTGGTGGTGTAATGATTGCCGGCCCGAGATGCCCACTGGGGATTGCGACCCTCCAAATTTAGTACTGGTGTACTTCTATTTACTGACTTATCCATGCATCCTTGTATCTCGTTACTACACAGCGCTGTTATTAATAAGGCAAAGGTGAAATGTCGAACCTTTGTTGTCATCTGTCTGCATTTCTGAATGCGCTGTGTTGTTTACTTGAAGAAATAGTACTTTCAGTAGACTTCAAGAAAGCGGGCGAGTCTTATCGACTTTTCTGATCTTTGCTGTCACAAACTTCTTGTCCGATAAAGAAACCCCCGTTCAAGTTAACTTGTTACGTATCTCTTAGTTTTGATCGTTTTTTAAACGCAACAACCTAATACCCGCCGTTTTTCGGACTATTAATAATAACACGTCGTATTAAATTATAGTCCCCGCCAATTGCTTAAAATATAATAGGTACGGATATCGACTAACATTTTTAAAATGAACTTAAAAATTGGCATTTTATATCAAATATATTTATCACTTATCATGTTCGTGGATGACTGGCCATAATTTTGTCCGAATGAGAACTGGTCAAAACAACGCAGCACAGTAAACCTCACAGTGGATAATGAAATGGAAGACTGTTTCAAACTCTCAATATAAACAATAAAATACGTATGTGTTTCACCTGTACGTTGTTGAATACCACACGTGAAAGCTGCCGTTATATTTAAGTGAATACGTCCAGTTAAAAGCCTCGCGATTCGAATGCTTAAAACGAGTATTCTCCCATCAATAACACATGTCGCCAGCGCTACAAAGCCAGCAAAATATTGATCTTTGAGACTTTGGCATTCTTATTAAATTATATCTCATTTCGGATTGTTTCTCCAAGCCGTTGTGCACCTTTCGTGAGTCGTGACATTTCATCTGGTCAGATGTTTTGCCTTTTGTATAAACATTACTCCGGTCGGTAAGTCGAGAAAGTTTTTTGCACCACCCTACCCACACTAAATTTATTTTGTACTGCCCATATTTTGGGCAGCACGTGACCAGCCTGGACCAGGGTCTTTTCGCAGCGGTGGGAGGGGGCGGGGGAGCGGAGATAAGACCCTGGGTACGAGGTTGTCCCAGATGCAATTTTCTTAGACATCACATTAACGTGGATTTCCCAGGTCATATTCTGGTCAATTTTTACGCCAAGTGATTTTGATACTGAAACTTGCGGCTTCACAGAATTATTGTCAATGATGATGTTTGGGCTTTCTTGGAGATTAAACATTATCTGTCTAGAGCCAATTAGTCAAAATTCATAGTTTTTGTCATATTTAACGTGAGTTTATTGGCTGCAGTGGCGTAACTTTGGGCGAGGGTGCCCCTGGCTCAAACTGAAAAGCCCCCCCCCCTCCAGCCCCTGGGGACCTAGGGCGCGAAGCCCCCGAATTGAATTTCACATGCACCAGAAGTGCATTTTCGGCGATTTCTGCGAGGAATTTTGCAAAAAAATTAATCGGTATAACAAGGGGAAATTTATCATTATATATATCAAACGTTTGTTGGATTATAAGAATATTTATCAACCCGTTGATACCGACAGGTAAAACTGTCTTATATCAAGAATATAATCACTGACGAAAATACCGTAATCACGAAACTACATCTTACAATAACCATCTTGTTTGGAAACCACACATAAATAATATTGCCTTGAGAATGGCTAAATCAATTGGAGTTATTAATAAAATAAAATCCTTCATATCTGTTACTACACGTCGTACACTATACTGCAGTCTTGTCCTACCATACATCCAATATTGTAATATAGTGTGGGCAAATTGTTATCCTACCAATCTAGACAAGATATTTAAACTCCAAAAACGTGTTATCCGAATAATAGCAAATGCTGGATACAGAGACCACACCAGACCTCTTTTCATAAAGTTGAAATTACTAAATGTATATGAAATTAATAAACTAGCAACTGGATCATTTGTTTATAAATGTCTGAACAACCCATTATCTTTACCTCTAATCTTTAGAAATTACTTCACACTTAACACTCAAATACACAAATATGACACTCGGGGTGCCAACAAGATTCATGTCACAAAAGCCAGAACAACAACAAGAAAAATTACCCTTAGACATAGCGGGACTTTTCTATGGAATTCATTTGACAAATCAATTACTCAATCCAAATCTTTAAAACTATTTCAGAATAATCTAAAATCACTATTATTCACAATACTGAATTAGGACCGATCTTCAAATAGAATCTATATAATATACTCGTGTATTATCATGACTTCTATGCTCCCCATCAGGTACATGGTGATTGGTGTTTTTTACAAACTCTTTCGAGTTTCAAAACCAATCTACCATTTATACCAAATATCCAATAAATATCCATTTCTTACAGATAACATTACATAAGAACATATACTGTATATATGTGTGTGTGTATGTATACACATTGTATCTGTAATTTAACTTAATTAACCTGCGTCAATAATATTATCTGTAATTAATACTAACTACTAATATTTCACATGTAATTATGGTATGATAAATTAAATGATTGATTGATTGATTGATTGATTGATTGATTGATTGATTGATTGATTGATTGATTGATTGATTGATTGATTGATTGAAAACTCACCTTACAATATAAACACAGATTTATTTACAAACAAAACAAAACAAACTAACCTAGCTCTTACACTGCTGCATTAAAAGAAAAAGAAAACATTTCAGTGTTTTTATGATTTGGGTGAACACAAAAATGGTTCGTCTAACTGCTATGCCTGAGATAATACAGGTCTTTTGGCAATTTGAAATTGATCCTGCTTGAAATTTGAGACTGCTTGAAATTTCGTACCAATATTTAAATGATGGAGAGCTCTATCCAGTTCCATGACGACTGACGATTTCCCAATAAATACGTGAAAATGACGGAATCCCCATAAAGGACATCCTAGCTCAGGGGCCCCCTGTGACAGGGGCCCCATACTCTTGCCGGGCAGCGCCTATAGGAGTTACGCCACTGATTGGCTGCAAGCCAAATATGAAGTTTTTCCAAATAAAATTAACGCATTCATTTATTTCGTTTATGTCATTGCTAGCGTATGTTATGCTAGTATCGTCAGCATACATTCTGGGCTGTGAATAAGTCAGGCAATTAGGTAAATCATTTATGTATAGTAAAAACAATAGTGGGCCTAGGATAGTCCCCTGAGGCACTCCACTCCTAACTAAAGTCTTAGACGACTTACAACTATTTACAATGCCTGTGCGGTCTTTTAAATATGAGTTAAACCAGTTCAGGGTATGACCGATTATTCCATAAAATTCAAGTTTTGAAAGCAATATGGCATGGTCTATCGTGTCAAAGGCCTTTTTCAGAACTAGCAATGCAACTGCATTAATATTGCCATGATCAATATTTAACGACCAACAATCAGTCGCCTCCAGTAGCGCAGTTACGGTAGAATGAATTGAAAAAAATCCAGATTGATGATTTGATAATAATTTGTTATCGATCAAATATTTATCACCTTGGTCATAAATTATTCGCTCACATACTTTTGCCAATTTGCCACTACAGGAATGATCGATATCGGCCGATAGTTAGTCATGTCACTGCGCTTTCCGGATTTCTTATAAAGTGGAGTAACTCTGGCGTTCTTCCACTCATCAGGAAAAATCCCAGTTATTATTGACTGGTTAAATGAACAGGTCAGTGAATCAGAAATTAGGTCGGGGCATTCTCTGAGAAGTTTGGCAGAGATATTATCCAGACCGGTTGCTTTCGACTTACAAAGTTTGGATAACAATGAAAGAGCTCGAGCAGATAATCGATCTGTTACCTCCAACGAAAAGCGATTGTCGGTGTTGTGTGAAGTAATCTTTATAGCAAGCATCAACTTCGCTAATGTTTTTAGCGAGTTCTGGTCCGATTTCTGCAAAGTACTGATTGAACTTCTCATGCAGCAACGTCAGTAGGATTATTTAGTGTTGTACCACCAACATCAATTTCGTTTATGGAACTATTTTTCAAAGATAAACTCGTCTCTTTCAGTGCTGACCCCGCTGAAAAAGCTAATCTATTTTTAACTCGCAAAATCTGAGCAGATTCTCATCGGAAACCCTTTCCGATGTTGAAACTTGCGAGAGTGCGTTACGTGACCTCATTAAACGTCTCGACGTGTCTAAAGCCTGTGGCTGTGATAATATCAGCAACAAAATTATAAAGCTTAGCGCTAATGCTATTCTAAGCTCTCTCACAAATGTTATTAATCTGTCTTTCCAACTTGGCCAATATCCATCTAAGTGGAAAATAGCCAATGTTCTTCCACTCTTTAAAAAAGAGGACAATCAGTCTAAAGTAAACTACCGTCGTATTTCGCTTTTACCCTGTCTATCCAAACTTTGTTAAAAAATAGTATTTGTTTGATTGTGTAATTATCTTCTTGACATCGATTTTTTATATGCTTTTCAATCTGGCTTTCGCTCTGGTGATGGTACTGTATACCAATGTTTGTACATAATCAATGAGATCTACTATGCTCTTGAGAACGGTTATGAAGTTCGCATGATATTCCTTGATATTAGCAAAGCCTTTGATCGTGTATGGCACGAACGCTTGTTATACAAGCGCAAAATGATTGGTATACAGGGGCCCCTATATGACTGCTTTGAAAGCTATCTGAGCAACCGAAGTCAAAGTGTTGTTATCGATGGTGTTCGGTCAAGTTGGAAGGAGAGTGGATCTGGTGAGCCTCAAGGTTCCGTACTGGGCCCTTTAATCTTTTTTATTTGTATCAATGATCTAACTTCAAATATCTCTTCTACTTCATTTCTTTACGCAGATGATACTGTTCTTTTAGAGATAGTTGGCTCGTCACCAACGGCATCTGCTGACAAATTAAATACTGACCTTGTTGAAATTTCTAAGTGGTCCAGAACTAACTTGGTAAATATGAACTCTAGCAAAACCAAGTCCATTTAATTTTCTTCTAATCAATTAAAAATCTTTCACCCACAACTTTTTTTTGATAGCATATCACTGTTGACGAAGTGCAATCTCATAAGCATTTAGCCATTACTTTATCATCAAATTTATCTTGGCATTCCCACGTCATTAATACTGTCTACCAGAAAGCGTCAAATTGCCTAAATATGCTCAAACGTCTAAAATATTTAGTTCAAAGGCCTACGCTAGATAAATTATATAAATCTATTGTTCAACCTTTGCTAGAATACGCAGATGTGTGTGTGTGTGTGTGTGTGGGGGGGGGGGGGGGGGGGGGGGGGGGGGGGCGATAGACTGTACAATGCTAAACTACTGCAGTGAAGTGCAGTAGTTTGCAGTAGACTGCGGTCTACTCCATCAACTGCATTACACTGCATTAGACTGCATTAACCTGCATTAGACTGCTTTAGACTGCATTAGGCTGCATTACACTGCATTAGAGTGCATTAAACATTGGGTTAGATTGTATTAGACAGTATTAGACAGTATTAGACTGCATTAGACTGAATTAACCTACATTAGCTAGACTGCATTAGACTGAATTAACCTACATTAGCTAGACTGCATTACACTGCATTACACTGTATTAATTTGTATTAGACTGTATTAGACTGCATTAGACGGCATTAACCTGCAATAAACTGAATTACACTGAATTACACTGCATGGGACTGCATTACATCACATTAGACTGTATTAGACTGTATTAGACTGCATTGGACTGCATTAACCTGAATTAGATGCCATTAGACTGCATTAAGCTAAAAAAAACACTGCATTACACTGCATCGTAATGCATTATTATCTAATTATCAATTTATTATTATATTTATCTGATTTGCTAAGTTTTAAACACACGATTATCTTCCTTATATAAGCAAAATAAGCTCATTGTTTGTTTACACTCTTTCCGTTTCTCTCTGACGTAGGGCCTTCGCTCGAAACGCTAAGCTCAATTTATGCTTCCAAAGACATCTATCGTGCGACGCGTCGCGCGACAAAAATGGCGTAAATTTGTGTGCACGTAAAGACATGTCTCACCTTCGCGCGCGACGCTTCGCACGACTAATGTCTTCGGAAGCATAAATAGGGCTTAAGACTCCTACATTCTCTTATTCGGCAGTATACCTAACCTAAACTATATTGCGATTAATGCAGGTTAATGCAGTGTAATGCAATTTAATTCAGCGTAATGCAGTCTACTGCAGTCTACTGCAGTGTAATGAAGTCTAATGTAGTCTAATGCAGTATAATACAGTATAATGCGGTATAATACAGTGTAATGCAATCTAATGCAGTGTAATGCAGTCTAATGCAACCTAATACAGTTTAATTCATTCTAATGCAGTATCATGTAGGTTAATGCAGTGTGATGTAGTCTACTGCAGTCTAATGCAGGTTAATGCATGCAGTCTAATGCAGGTTAATGCAGTGTAATGAAGTGTAATGCAGGTTGATGACGGTTAATGCCGTCTAATGCAGTCTAATGCAGTCTAATGGAGGTTAATGCAGTCTAACGCAGTCTAATGCAGTCTAATGCTGTGCAATGTAGTCTAATGCAGGTTAATGCAGTGTAATGCAGTCTGATGCGGTTTAACTCATTCCTGTCCGAGGGCTTCTCCAGGGGTGAATAAAATCGTCTGGCGTTAGCCAGAATAAAATACTAAAGACCAATTCGGACAGGAAAGAGTTAATGCAGTTTAATGCAGCCTATGGCTCTTTACTAATTTGACAAAATCATTAAAGTTCACAGTTTTTCTAATTTCAATCGGAAGAACATTATAAATCTTAGCACCCATATAATAAAATGACTTTCTGGCATACTCGGTGCGTATCTTAGGCAATGGAATCAAGCAAGAAGCATTTCTCGTACCCATGCTATGGTCGTTTATTTTAAAATAGTTTTCAAAATTTTCACAGGCAGCTCCATCTAAACATTTTCGGACAAAAATGCATGCTCTTTGTTTAATCAAATTTTCAATTGAGGGAATATTGGAATTTTGATTTCTGCCGATATTGATTGTTTTCATGTAGCCTGGTACTATTAGTTTGAGTAAGGTTGAGATTAATCAATCCGCAGTAGTTTTAGCAGAATGATTATTAAGGTCTAATCTTAAGTAATAATGGAAGACGTCTTGCCGCCTTTTTGTATGTACGGTCAAAATTAAAATTTAGGTTGAGAGATGGATCAATTTCAATTCCCAAATACTTATACATCGATTTTAGCATTATCTTCTCTAGGCAACATGAAATATTTAGGGGTGATTGTTGTAAAGAGAGATTCTTCTGTGTGCCGAAAAGCATACCCTCCGTTTTACCATAATTAAAATTTAAGATAAGCTCATTTTCGATGCACCATTTTCTATATGTATCCATACAGTATGTTATGCACATACAACCATGTCAAAGACTTAATTGTTAGAAAACATGTTTTGATGATTCGACATACCTTCAATGTTTTCCATGCCTGTGAACACCATCCAGTTGGCAATTACATGTGTTTCTGTTTCACGGTCAAAAAACTCTTTAATAAATGCATTATAATCTTTGTCAGGTCCCTTTTTGGAATTCGTTTTGCCTGTTCTGTTCATGGATGAATAGCTTGTGCCAATTTCAGCAGCAGAACTTTCCTTCACAAACAAATTTAAAAAGATCTGTATATAATTGAAAAAAAAATAAAAATCTAACCATCAGTACTACCAGTTAGCTAGCCTGTGTTCCAGTCCAAAATGGGACTGAAAACAAAATGTAATTATTAAAATATAAACGGGTATATATAACACGTAAACTCAGTACTTTAAAACATTAAACTTGGGCTCTCGTAGGTGGGCCCAGACCCAATGCTTGATCCCTATACCAGCCAATCAAAACAACCGCTCAGGGACTATCATTATCTCAACAGCTTTGAATTGACTAAATGTTTGTGTACACCTAATATTGAATATTTTATAAAACAACATTTAAAAAATTGGTGCTTTGCTCGTCTAAAAGTTGTTTTATATAACTTGATAGAAACATATTAAGTAATTTATTATTAAATAAGTTAATTAGCAATTTGAATCTTTGATTGTATATATGGGTTGTTTTATACAGGAAATAGAAAACATTTTTATGTGCTCCTGTAGAGTAATAGAAATATTTGTGGAAGATGGGAAAATATAAAAATAGTGGCAAGAACAAGTGGCTTAATCTTCTTAATCTTAACCCATGTTCTCACAAACCATTTCCTGTACACTCTAATTAAACACCAAAAAGGTTTTTTTATTTCTTAAATATTATTATAAATTTAAAATTAAAGCTCTTAAGCATGATAAATTATTTTCAGTATTAAAACTTTACTTCCCATAAGCAAATTCTTTCCAAGATGCCAATCCGCAAATGATGTATGCAGGCCATGAATTTTATCATATGGTGTATCTGCTAGACTGTTAGCAATTTGTGCATTTCTTGCTCTCTCTTCCGTGAGCTGATCTCCATCAAGAATCACTTGCTCTAGTATCTCTTTGTCTTCACCAACATCTGCAGTAGGGACAAACTGTTCCTGTAGCTGCTGCAGGATAGATGCCATTTCAGCTGCTTTGTTTGAATTATGAAAGTCCAAGCCAAGTGATAGGTTAACTGGTAGGTTAAAATAAAATAGGCAATACATGTATGTAAAAATCACAACATCAATGTTCTCAATTATAGACACTGGCTAGACTGCAGATTGGAGAACCAATGATTTATCTGCTGATATAGGATTACCTTCTTCCTCCCTGCTACCATAAAATCCGAAAAAATCTGAAAAAAATTTAACTCCCCTGAATTTTCCGGTAGGGGGTGGGGTGGGGTGAGGTGGGGAAGGGTATCTGTATGCAGGCTAAGCATGTTAAGTATTTTTGCATATGTCTAATAAAAACTGCAAAGGTCTCCATAAATTTGTTTATCAATAAACAACTTACCACTTCAGATATTTCATTCATTTGGGCAGAAAACTTGTGTGGTATGTGGTACACAACTGAATCTGAAAACATCTTATATGCAGGAAGGTAGTCTATAATAATTCTTGATATAACCACTTTCAAATCATTGGCAAATTCTGTCTGAACTTCAGGAGTTGGTAGAAATTCCTGCATTTCCGAACTGCCAATGCTTTCTGTGGAGTATCTGAGAGTGATTCATCAGAGACTCGATCTTTTACCGCGTACTCATTAAACCAATGCAGTGACTTATTTGTTTTTTTATGGCTTTGAATTCTTGCAGATAGTTCGGGGTCCACATTATCTCCCACAATCCTGTTTGGATAAAATAAATTTATTTTAAAATACAAGTTTACCTATTCCAATGTGCTTATTTTATCATAGTGACTGAACTTCATCCTCCTTGCATATAATTACACCAATATATTTTAAGCAAATGTTTACCTGTATCTTGGAAGCTTTTCACCTTGGAGATCTGCTATCACTTTCAAAATATCAGTGTCTTGATGATAAGTACCATTTGGAAGGAGAGAACAGCACTTTATGGATTTATGAAATAAAAATAATTAACATCATGCGATGTGTATGTGTTGTTGTTCCACAGGTCCCTTGGGGGTTCTTCTTGGGGGTATCAAATCCACTAGCCCCTTGGCTAAGTTTAATGAGCGTAGATGCTCAGAGCTCATTCGTGTACTGACTGCCGTATGTGACACTTCGCTACCACCCACCCTCCCACCCCATGTAGTAGGCATCCAGGTGGTTGAGCCGTTGCCATTCCTTGGCTTGGGCTCGCTCAGTCGTGCAAGTAGGTTTTGTATTGGTGCTGGTGTCCCTAGTGCCTGCAATCGTTGCGGACATGGTTTTTGTGTCCTTGCGGTGCTACGGTTGCGGGCCAGGTACTGCATGTGCACTACTTTGCCATCATACAGATGCTTGGTGGTTGCTTGTGTGCTACTTTGCATCATATTGTTGCTCGGGGGGGGGGGGGACTGCTCTTGTGCTAATGTTCATTGCTGTCGGCTTACAGTTGCTAGGTGGTTTCAGGTGTGCTACTTTGCTATTATATTGGTGCTGGGAGACTGCATTTATGCTGTTGTGCCTGGCTATCGTACAGTTGCTTGGTGGGTGCATGTGTGCTACTTTATTATTATATTGTTGCAGGAGGACTGCATTTGTCCTTATGTACCTTGCTATCGTGCCATTGCTAGGTGGTCGCATGTGTGCTACGTTGCTATCATATTGTTGCGGGGGGGGGCTGCATTTGTGCTAATGTACCTTGCTGTCGTATAGTTGCTACGTGGTTGCATGTGCGACTTTGCTGTAATCGTCTTGCTGGTGGGGGACTGCAGTTGTGCTAATGTTCCTTGCTGTCATACAGTTTCGGTGGATCCGCTTTGCGTTGGTGCTATTTACTATCCCACAGTTGCTGACGCCGTGTTTGTGCTCCTGTACCCTGGGTGACTGCTTTTGTCCTTCGGTACCCTGGGTGACTGCCTTTGTCCTCCTGTATCCTGGGTGACTGCCTTTGTCCTACGGTACCCTGGGTGACTGCCTTTGTCCTCCTGTACCCTGGGTCTGCCTTTGTCCTACGGTGCCTCGCTGTCGTACTGTTGCTGGGGCTTCTGCGTTGCGCTTAGTTGCTGTCTTCTGCAGTTGCGGGGGCTGCTTTGTACTACTTTGCTCTACTACAGTTGTGGGTGACTGTAGATGTGCTTTACTGCTGCCGTACAGTCGTTGGGAACTGTTTTGTGCTTTCTGCTGCCGTACTGTTACTGGGGCAGTGTATTGTGCTGCCCCGCCATTGCCCTGTTATGCAGGGGTCTCTTTAATTGCATTGGCGATGTCGTTATGTGGGTCCGTACTGTGCAACACTGCTTATCGTACAGGCGTTGGGGGCCTGTATTTGTGCTCCCCTGCTGTTGCACTGTCATGTGGGGGGTCCTCAGTATGTGCGGGTCCGTACTGTGCAACTTTGCCATACAGACGTTGGGGGTCTGTATTTGTGCTCCCTGCTGTTGCACAGTCAAGTGGGGGGTCCTCAGTATGTGCGGGTCCGTACTGTGCAACTTTGCCATACAGACGTTGGGGGTCTGTATTTGTGCCCCCTGCTGTTGCACAGTCAAGTGGGGGTCATCAGTATGTGCGGGTCCGTTCTGTGCAACTTTGCCATACAGACGTTGGGGGTCTGTATTTGTGCCCCCTGCTGTTGCACAGTCGTGTGGGGGGTCCTCGGGTCCTCACAGTTCGCTTGTGTGTTTCGCGCCAGTACATATCTGTTCCCCGGCTACTCCGGGTGATAAGTTATGTAGGGTGTGTTCTTGGCTACTCCAAGAAAATGTGCAGTAGTGTGCTGTAATTATGTGTAGTGGTAGCATGTGTCTAGCTGTTGGTAGTTTGTGTTGCCGCACCCGTACATCGGGTCTGTTCCCCAGCTACTCTGGGTGATAACTTAATTTGTAGGGTGTGTTCTTGGCTACTCTGAGAAAATGTGCCGTAGTGTGCTGTTTTGTGCTGTAATGTGTAGTAGCTTGTGCTTAACAGTGCCAGCTTGTCCGGCTTTTGCTTAGTGCCGTTGTTTGATATGTACTTGTCTACCTGCTCTGGAAAGGGCCCGTTTGTTGCTTTCTTTGTTGCAGACGTGGGCCTTTGCTTCTGGCTTTGCGTACAGGTTCTATTCATTGATGGTCACCTGGATGTTGCTCGTTCAATTGCAGCTTTCGCCTTTTCTCTGTTGGTTGGCCCCTGGTGGCTTTCTTAGGTCCAGGTCGGTATGGTAATTTCGGAACCATTGATTATCATTTGGTAAGTTACTTCTCCACTTTATGTGTGACAGTAGTTCTGTTAGGAGAGGGTAATTCTCGGCAACATTGCTACAAGTTAGTTGGGAGTTTAGGCTTGCCTGGAGCTGCTCTACCTATAAGACCGCTCCCGTCTTGGTGGATCGCCTGTTCCTGTATACTGTTCCTCGGCTCTTAGGGCAAACCCTCTCCGACGGAGCTACACCCTCCAAAGGTCGTAGTTTACAGTACTGTGTCCTTGTTAGGCACACTAATGCGGGTACAGTAGTTAATGGCGTGGTTTCAAGCCCTATGCCAGACATTGCAGGATTGTTAATTATAAGTATTGGAGTCATAAAACTTGTACTTTGAAATTTTATCCAATGCGAAGTCAATAGAGCAGATAGTCATATATTCCTCACCAGCACAAACAGTCTGACGTTCCAGGACTTCTTCCAAAAGCTTTAAAGCTTTCTTATTTACCTCAATCTCCTTCTTCCACATAACAATTTCATTATCAAAATAATTAGCAGCAGCCTGGACTTGACTTCGGATGGTATTGGGGTGACACGAAAGCCCAAGTCGATGAAACAGATCCATAATTTCTGTTTTGCAACATCCAGTGAATAGTAACGTATTGATCCGATAGATGAAATTTGAACGTGGAATCCATGTATTCATAAAAGAAGATAACATAAGTGCTTGCTTGTGTTCTACAAATTTTTTTGTCTGTGGTTTTGTGGACCCTTTTACAATTTCATAAAGTACAGGCAAATTTACTTCAGCATCATTTAGCAGCCTCTTGCTATTATAATCAGTTAGGCTAAGTGGGTCTCCATTGTATTTGGCAACTGATGGACCATGGCTATAGTTTTTCAATTCCCTCTTTACAGCATTGGTCACCTCCTTTACTAGTTCTCGTCTAAAAGGGTGGAAGTTCATGGCTGCATAGGCTGCGTGATGGTAATTTTCCTGACAAATATTCTTTACCATTACACTCTCCCACTTGTCTTCACAGCTCCGCTCAATCACTCTGCATGATTTAGGATAACCAACAAAAATCTAATATTTAATGAAACAAATAAAGAAATCATAATCCTGAATGAGGCCTTGACTAAAATAGATCCACAACTGATAAATATTACAATTTCATATTCTGCTAGGTTAAATTTATTTGAATACCGATGCCATCAGTATAAATATTACAATCGTATTAGTATTTTACATTTGTAACTATAAAGTATAAATTGTTTACCTTGACAAGAGGTGGTGTGTGAGACAGTGGTTCATTAATTTCGTTTGATCCAGCATGTACATCAATAGGAACATCCATCAAACTTAAAATATGGTCTTCAAGAACTCCATAATCATTTGAAGTTTTCTGTTCGTCATTGAAAAGTGTTTTCTTTGCACGGGAGATCGACGTTGATTCTCTTGGAATTGGTATCGATTCATCATCAGCTATCACATTTTTGTCTTTTGGCTTTGGTCGTTTTGAATGTGGAGTCAGTCCAGTTGGAGATGTTAAATACATAGATCGCTTGGTTGTTTTAATAGTCTCATTGTTGTGTTTCGGCTCCGGTCGTTTTGGTGTAGTTTGCTTGTTTGTTATAGTGTCTGTGGTCGTAGTAACACTCGAAGAATCCTTTGCAAACGCATTCTTAAGTTCTGTGTATAACTTGAAACAGTTCAATACTTTTCTGGCACATTTCGTGCAAAGCGAACCGCTTTGAACATCTTGTCTCGACAAAACAATACCAACAGCACGCAGAAGGTCGTTGACAATGACTGGTTTATCCTTGAAACATTGGCAAAATTCTTTGTTGGTGGTCGGACAAAACAGAGAAACTGAGGAAACGCAGTGACTACTATTGCCATACTTGAGTGTTAAATTCACATTACAAATATCACAATGCCTAGAGCTGGTTGTACTCGATGCCGCCATTTTGACAATTCTAAGTATCATGAAAACATCCGGTTTTCAAGTGGGCGGAAGGCCTTTGGCCACGGGTTTGTGTCCAATCTCGTTCCCAGAGCCAAATATGCCCGGCCGCGCGGGCAAATCAAATGGCTCTGGGACAATCCATAGCCACTGGAAAGGGAGAGGGCTGTGAAAGTGGGCGTGACTGAGATTTATGTTATTGTTCGCCAAATTCAAGATCACGTGACGTTGAACCTGCATGATTGAGCAATAAAAAGCAAGATTTTACATTAGAGCAGCGAGGCGCGTACCTACAAGTACTACAACAAAAGTTCTTCCATGATGGTTTAGATATAAATTCCACTTAATTTGGACATTATATGCATAGATGGTCCCTCTATCTCGCCCATTCTAACAAATATTTATAATCTGAGCATTACCTCAGCCGTTTTCCCTAACTTATGGAAAATTGCTAAAGTTTCTCCCCTATTTAAAGCTGGCTCGCTTTCTGACCGCTCTAACTTTCGTCCTATCTCTGTTTTAGCTATAATTTCAAAGATTCTGGAACGTCATGTTCATGTGTCACTTTATAATTTTCTAACAAGCTACAATCTTCTTGTTGATAATCAATTTGGTTTTAGAACCTCTCGCTCATGTGAGCTGGCAGTCACTGATCTCACTGATAAGATTTTAACTAACATAGATAATAAACTAATGAATGGACTTCTTCTTATTGACTTTAAAAAGGCTTTTGATCTTGTTGACCACCATATCTTACTTCGCAAGCTTAAGATATATGGCTCTTCTTCCATGGCATTAAATTGGTTTACTTCTTATCTTAGCGACCGGTACCAACGTACTTCGTTTAAGGGTACATTGTCTGATATGGTTCCTATTACAGTTGGCGTTCCTCAAGGAAGCATCCTTGGGCCTCTTCTTTTTCTGCTATTTATTAACGATCTTCCATCTCAACTATCACATTCAAATTCTACAATGTTTGCAGACGACACCACTATACTAACTAAGGGTTCTTCTGTTAGTGAATTACATCTAAATCTTAATCTTGTCACTAATGATCTCTCAGCTTGGGCCAAGCAAAACAGGATGGTAGTAAACACATCAAAGACCAAAGCTATGCTCATACATTCTTCTCAGAAGTTAAGATTTATCTCGGATCAATCTCTTTTGGTCAAATTAGACAACAAAGAAATCGAACAAGTCCAGCATGCTAAAATACTTGGTGTCAATTTAGACAGCCATTTAACTTGGGCCAGTCACATTGACAGCTTATGTTCTCTTGTCAATAGTAGGCTAGCATTGCTGCGTAGGATTAAACCTTTTTTAACTCAAGAATGTGCAGTCTTCGTTTTTATAACTCTTGCATCCATGCTAATATTATTTACTGCTCTGTTACCTGGGGTAATTGTTCTAAATCACTTCTGCTCCGAATTCTTCGTCTTCAAAAGCGTGCAGCTCGTATTATTTTAGAAGCCGACTATTCCACCTCTTCTGTTCTTCTTTTTTCCAAGTTTAAATGGATTCCAGTTTTTGATCTAATTAAATTAAGGAAGCTTCTTCTACTATTCAATATATTACTTAACCCTGATGCTCCAACTTCCTTTAAACTTATGTTCAATTTTTTATCTGCCAATAAACAACATGCTCGTACTAGAGCCTGTTTATATGATCTTAAGCTGCCTTACCCACGTACTGATTTTGGTAAGCGCACATTTATCTACAGTGCTTCGATTCTTTTTAACTC
The DNA here is from genome assembly GCA_035771165.1 of Paragorgia papillata. NCBI lineage: Eukaryota > Metazoa > Cnidaria > Anthozoa > Scleralcyonacea > Coralliidae > Paragorgia > Paragorgia papillata. The sequence goes on along the minus strand of JAWNZC010000473.1, from coordinate 556,980 downwards.
CTTAGACAATAAATATAAGCAACTCGCCATGTCATCAGCAAGTACTACTGATGTTCCTATAATATTAAGAATAACTACCACTAAAAACAAACTCCGTTATTACTTTCTTGATAAACTTACTTGTATTGACCATCTAGAAGATTTGTTTTGCTTAAACTGTAAATTTCTATTGAATTTTAAATGTATTTCTACCTAACTATAGTATTATTTTTCCCCTGTATGTATATATAATGTATTCTGTTTAATATATCATTTTGTAATTATTGTTATATTTTGAGGGCCGTATGTTAGATAACCTTTTTGGTTAATACGTCTTTTCCCTCGTGAAATAAAGTTTTATTCTATTCTATTCTATTCATGAAAACTCCCTTTGCAAAGAATATTTAATAAAGTGCAGTAAATTCGAATAAACGATCAATGGTCGGACCGAACACGGTGAGAGCCGAGGTAAAATAAGGATATAATACTGTTTTGCCAACAGTACAACTAAAACTAAAATTCGCTTTTGTCTTAATATGAATGGTTGTGCCAGTAAATTATATGTCGTAAGTTGAATATTAAATGCACTAAGTCTAAATGTCTGGTGTATTGCGCATCACTGGTTTGTTTCATAAACATGGTGAGGACTGGCAAATCGTCGTACGCGTATCAGTTTACGTACACGTATATAATTAAAGAATAACTAAATTATTAAGAAACATTGCCATCTGACAACAAAAGTGCAAAACTCCGATTTAATAATGGCACGGCTGACATGCGGCGATTTATGATAATTTCAATTTATTCACACTATTTTTAATACTTAGCTACAATGAAAAATACAAAGTTTACATAGTGATATTAGTTAGTAAGGCTCTCATTTGTACTGCATACTCTACTGATAAATTTACTTTTGGATGAAGTGCCAACTGAAGATATTTGAACCAAGGCTACATTAATATGTGCAACCTAAGATGAGTAAAGTCATAGTCAGCAATAAATTATGAGTTTTAAGAATTCATTTTATTAACCTTTTCACCACCAGGTTAAGCTATTTAGAATTTTTTTCTGGTTAGATTAATTTTTATTTAAGCAGAATAACCCTGTCAGCATAAAATATACGCTGGTATCAATAGGGGTCCTACTAAGTTCAAAATCATTAAAAATACATATATACAAAATTCCGAGCCATGCACAAAGTATTAAAATTAAAAAGTTCACGTCCGTACTACACTACCCCCCAATGTTGATATGTCCCCTTTCTTAAAAAGATTACTTTATAAAATAATTATAGACTATGCAGCCATTATAGTAAAAAGATTTTTTTGCAGTTTCAGTCTTCACCTTAGGGAGGTGGAGCTGGTTACTCTGTCTGGTTAATCTTTCATGAATATCACGATTAAAAGTGAAATAGTTAGTTAAAAACTGAGGCACTGTACCGGTCAAAGACTTTTTAACTAATCTTAAAACGTGATGTTCCCTTCTCTTATACAAGGGAGTCCATCTTAAAGTAGTCATCGCATCATCACTGGAAGCAGTGGCGGATTACCCAGTAGGCTGAGTAGGCTGAAGCCTACAAGCCCGGGCTTGCAAGAGGCCCGTAATTTCCAGATAATACATTTTTTTTAGCATTATTATTAATTTTATTTTTAAAGTAATACAGCAATAAGATGGTAGAGAGTCACTGTCTACCATCTTATTATTACAGTCGTAGTACGATACTTGTCTTTAAGACGCATAGCTCAGCATTCATGAAGTACTCCCTTCTCATTGCTGGATTTATCCGCTGACCAGTGTCCTGCAGTCATTCAAACCGCAGTCAGTGTAGTGCCGCTATACGCTATATGAGCTACTCGGATATGAGTTACCAACACAAGCCAGGCAATGTGAAAGTCAAGGAGCGAGAGGAGCGAGAGGAGCGAAAACGTCGACAGGAGGCTGAACTTCAGCGGATTCCAAAGATCCGGAGATGGTTGAGCCCGACCCCTGCAGGCCCTGCTGTATCTACACTTTTGTTGTCCTCTACATCAACAGCATCTGTGAACTTGCAACATGAGTCACTGGACACTTCGGAGAGTGAGTCTGAAGCTAAAGTCAGTCATGAGCCTGACATGCCTGCTTCAGTTGCGATGGATTCAGCCAGTATCCATAGCAAAGATGACATTTTTGCTCTGAATGACAGTGACACAGATCCTCACCCACACACCCCAGTTTGCGACATCGGATTATGGCCTAATGACAAGCTTACAAACTGCTTTGTAGAATTCTGGGTGGAGCGTGGCAGTGTCGATTGTCAGCATATGGATGCCGATTTCTCAAAGTCTGTTCAAGATGATGGCAAACAGAAGAGGTGGTTCTCCAAATCTTTATTCTCCCGTATTCATTCATTGAATGGTGAAAAGATTCAGCGTTCATGGCTGTGCTACTCGCCTGCGACACGTCGTGCATTCTGTTTTACCTGCAAGTTGTTTGCATGTTCTGATGACAATGCCTTCGCTGGTGTTGGTTATAGCGACTGGAAAAATTCTGTTGCACGGATCGAAAAACATGAAAACAGTCATAATCATCGTGCCGCATCTCTTGCATTGTTCAACAGAGCTGATGCCAAAAAACGAGTGGACAATGAACTTTTAGAACAGCACAAAGCGGAAGTTGCTTACGCAAATGCAGTTTTGGAAAGAGTTGTTGCTGTAATTAGATTCTTGGCTGAACGTGGGCAGCCCTTTCGAGGACACGATGAACACTTGGGATCTGTCCACAATGGTAACTTCCTGGGAACACTGGACAGGGGCGGATTTAGGATTTTGAAAACGTCAGTCAAAGTTGTGGTCCATGGCCCCCGTGAAAATTTTTGAAATTGGGGTCTCTAAAACGGCATTTCCCACGATTTGACAGCACATTTGAGCAAAATTTTGAAACTTTTAAAACATATTTTTAAAGGCACATTTTATTATGTTTACAAAACATTTGTCCAAATTGGATGTTCAGCATTTATATTTTTACAAAGCTAACTAAAATATTTGCCAAACGAGAAAGGCGCAAACACCCAAAAATGCATGCCTTCTAAAATTAACTAAATATTCATTGTCTCAAAGACCTTGTAGTGTGTAATTTTCTCTAATTTAATAAATTATATGTTATCTACCGACTACCGTAACATTGATATAAGCTAATTAGATAAACCTGGGGTCATATTTCTCGAACGCGCCGTTAAAATATATCTTATCAAAGCAAGATAGCGAGACTAACCATAATTTGAAAACAGTTATTCATTTCAAAATCATGAAAAGAAAGATCCAATTTAACGTTGAACTAAACCTTGGCTTAAAGTTCAATTTGATCCTTTCAAATTCATATATAAGAGCTCCTGGCAAGCGTGAAATATGCTAATGCCGCCTTGCTGAATAAATATGTCTGAACTCTGAACTCAGACTTCACTAGGACGCAAAATGATAAATAATACGATATTGAGACTGGACAAAAACACATATATTCGACACTAGATTGTTTGTATATTTGAAATGAAACTAAGACGACCTTAACTTACCAGTCTTACCTTACAGCAGTAGGGGAATAAATGACTCCGCGCGGCGCCAAAATTCAGACGCTTTCAATCGCGTCACTATTAAAATGTTCCTCGCTTGAAATAAATCGATGACTGTGTAATCTAGATGACAAATCATCGTAGATTGTTCACAGTATGACAGTATTTCTTCATCATTGCTGTTAAAGCAGCTAAAACCCATTCGAAAACGCTAATACAGAACTCGTATGACTGAAACCACGAACACAGTAAGAAGCCTTCAGGCTTCAATGAATAAATTACTCGGTACCTCAGCTGAGTCAGCAATCGATGGTTGCCATGGTGCAGATCGGTCAAAAAGCCCAAAATCAACGCGACAGCCAATCAGGTTTGAGGCAAATCGGTCAAAAAAGTGGTTGCCATGGTGCAGATCGGTCAAATTTATCAAACACCAATCAGATCTCTCCGCAAACCGGTCAAAACTCTCAAAGCGAACGCTGACCACCGGTCATCCCTGCCCGGTGTTTGCTGACTCGCAAATTACAATAAAAGCGAATTTGAAGCCTAATCAGTCTGCCAAGCTTTGAAGTCACGGCATAACATTTTCTAGAAGACTGTCGAGATTAAAATATTGTGTGATTATTCTGGTGATTTTTTACGTCGGTCGCGTGACCGGTGTTATGTATGCTAAATCCGCCCCTGACTGGAGTTGTTGGCTAAGTTTGATCCTTTTATCGCAGCTCATATTGAGAAACGTGGAGGACAAGGTGGAGGATCAGTGTCATATCTATCATCTACGATTTGTAATGAATTGATTGATATCATGGGTGGGAAAGTACTCAGATTCACCGTTGATGAAGTAAACGTAGTGAAATATTTTTCTCTGACGGTTGACTCTACTCCAGACATTTCACATGTAGATCGCCTCGCATGCATTATTCGATATGTACTGGCAGATGGTCCAGTAGAACGATTTCTCCACTTCTTGGACATGAAGGCGCATACTGCGGAAGAGATGCTCCAGCGGGTTTTAAGCTTTTTCGAACATGTGGGCCTTGATATCGAAAACTGTAGAGGACAGTCATACGACAATGCAAGCAACATGAGCGGGAAATATGGTGGTTTACAGGCGCTTATTCGTGAAAAGAATGAACTCGCAGACTGGGTTCCATGTTTTGCACATTCACTCAGTCTGGTTGGACATTGTGCTGTGGACTGTGTTCAAAGTGCCACAGCGTTTTTCGACTTTGTTCAGAAGTTGTACGCCTTCTTCAGTGCCTCAACTCATCGCTGGGATATTTTGTTGAATGAACTTCATGGGACTAAGTTGCCAGTTGTGAAACGCCTTTGTGACACTCGTTGGTCTGCTCATTCGGCAGCCACTTCCGCTCTAAAACAAAGCTACGAGAATATTCATGCAGTTCTTCTCTTCATTTCAGAAGACACGGATGAAGAAGCAACAACACGACTAGAAGCAACAGGCCTTCAGAAGAAGATGGATTTGTTGGAGAACTGCATCTTGTTGGAACTCTGGTCATCTGTTCTTGAACGGTTTCACAAGACGTCTGTGAAATTGCAAAGCACCAACCTGGATCTCAATGAAGCTGTCACTCTCTTGGGATCTTTGAAGAACTATGTGACATCTCTCTGAGATTATTTTGACGATTTCGAGAAAAAGGGAATGTTGCGATCGAAAGCAAAGTCCTACAAATCAGAGACGGGTCGGAAACGCAAGCGAAGTGTTAGATTGAAGTTGAATGACGGTGCAGCTGAAGAGACAGAATTCAGTCCCAGTGAAAGGTTCAGGGTTGAAGTCTTCTTGCCTATTCTGGACAGGCTACATGTTGAGATCAATAGGCGTCTACAAGCCTACACTAACTTGTCGAATAAGTTTGGATTTCTTCATAACGTACAACAGCTTGATGCAAAACAGCTGAGAGGTGAAGCACACAATTTGGTACAGCAGTATCCGAAAGACTTGGAGTCATCTTTTGCAGAAGAGCTGGTCCATTTTCGGGAATATATCAAGGGCAAAGTTTCAACACATAATGAAGATGAGTCTGATGACGCTGTCAGCATTGAGCTTCAGATGTACCGTCTTCTGACAAGAAGAGGAATGCGTGAAGTCTTTCCGAATGTGGAAATTGCTCTCCGGATTTATTTGACTTTGATGGTGAGCAATTGTTCGGGTGAGCGGTCCTTTTCCGCATTGAAACGCATCAAAAATATGCTGAGATCCACTATGAAAGACCAGAAATTGAACAACCTGTCTATTATGAATATAGAGGCAGATGTTTTCCGGAAAATCGATTTCCAGCATGTTATCAAAGAATTTGCCTCACGAAAATCCCGCAAACCATTTTTGTAATATGTATATGAAAATGCATCATGTTGTACTTGTTATATCAGGAACGCCCGAAAGTGTTGAAACATGTAAAATGTTATTTGTTGATTTTGTTCTAGTTATTACAAAAGAAAACTGTGAAATAAAAAGCTGCGTAGATTTTTATTTTCTTCTACAATAGTATACAGACCTGATCGTTTGTTCAGTTATTCCAACTCATCCTTTCAAGAACTAGAAATAAGTGCTTCCAAATAGCTAGTTAGCTCCGGCCTCATTTGCCATTCATAGAAAATTGTGATTATGGGAAGACCGCGGCCCCAGAATGCTGGAAATGGCATTTCCGAGACACTAAATTTCCAAATTTTCCGCGCACCTCCTTAGACGGTTCTCGCGTCTTCTGTACTTGAATATCGTTACCGAATTTGCCGATGACGGAGTGACCGCGGGTGCCGCCCAAATTAAATCTAGCTAGATACGGCATCGATATAAGTATTTTCATAGATCACATCATCAGTGCACTATGAGGCCCGTGAATTTTATTTAGCCTACAGGCCCGGAAACTGGTAATCCGCCACTGACTGGAAGGGTAAACAACCTTTGCAGCACGGCTCTGTAATCGTTCAAGTCTTTCAGCATCGCCTTTGTTACAACAGGGCCTTACAGTGTCGCAGTAATCCAACATGGGAAGAATAAACGATTTATACACCTTATCTGCAGCATTCACTGTGATATCATTTCTTATCCGCCGTAGCATACCAATCCTCTTACTGGCTTTCGAGAAAACAGCAGATGTTTGGGCTTTCCAGTTTAAGCATTCGTCCATTATTACTCCCAAGTATTTGAATTCTACAACACGACGAAGGACAGAATTTCCTGCCGTTATGGTAAAATCGTTTACTTTGGACAATCTAGGTGCTGTACCAAACAGTAGGCATTCAGTTTTTTTCACATTCAGGAAAAGATTGTTATTCTGGAGCCACTGATGCAGACAGGCAAGTTCATCGGTTAGGATCTGTTCGATTTCAGCAACAGTTTGTGATGCATAGTAAATCACAGTGTCGTCTGCGTACATTAGAACTTGACATTTCAAGAAAACAGATGGAAGATCATTCACAAACAAGACAAACAGCAAGGGACCTAAAATAGATCCCTGAGGAACACCAGATAATACTTGACACTGTTCCGAAGCAACATTATATTTCCTAAACAAACTACCTGTGATCGACGTGATAGGTAGTTGTTAAACCATTCAAGTTCAAGGTCGTTTACTCCATACTTCGTTAATTTATTCAGTAACACGGACTGATCAATGGTGTCAAACGCCTTGCGAAGGTCTATAAAGACAGACCCAGTCAACAGACCTTGGTCCATATTTCGGCGAACAGAGTCGGTGAACGCTATACCCCCTGTCTCGGTCGAATGGCTTTTTTCGAAAGCCACATTGGTAAGGGCTTAAGTAGTGATACACTGTTAAATATTTGTACAGTTGCGTGTGTACAGCCCTCTCTAGAATTTTTGAAGCTACCGGCAATATGGAAATTGGTCGGTAGTTGTCGAGGTCGGTGATTTTACCCGATTTAAATAATGGGACCACTCTGGCAACTTTCCATTCACTTGGGACATAACCGGTTTCCAAAGAGACATTTATGATCTTCGTCAGTGGATTGCATATTTCAGCAGCCGCATCTCTCATGAGCCGAGCAGGCATTTGATCTAGACCGGACGCTTTTCGCACTTTAAGTTTCCGTAAAAATTCAAATGTGAAATTCGTTGAAACTGAGGTAAAGTTGAAAGAATTTTTCGATAATTTGTTCAAAAAATCAGAGCTTATATAAGCACCTTGGTCTTTGCTCGGAAAGCCGAGAAATGCAGTGAGACGTCCAACAGATCCAATAAAATACGAATTAAAGGCATTAGCAATTTTGTTCCTATCAGTTATCAAGTTTCCGTCAATATTTATAGCCGAAGGAACGCGCTTTTTCTTTTCATTTGGTAGAATTTTATTCATAGTCTTCCAAAAAGTTTTTGGATTATCACTATTATCTTGGATGAGTTTCTTATTATAATTGCATTTAGCCTTTCTAATTTGTGCCGTGACTTGATTTCGCAGCGATCTGTACAGTTTCCAATCCTCGTCTCTATTTGACAGTCTGGCTTTTTTCAATTGATGGTCACGTTGATACATTACTTTCTTAATTTGGCCAGACATCCACGGAGTTTGTATACCACGAGTTATTTTACTCATCAACGGTGCATGCTTATCGGCAACGGCAATAAACAAATGTTTAAAGGAAGTCCAAAGCTGATCTACATAATGAATACTTTCCGTTTGATTCCCAAGGGCATCACATTCTGTTTGCCAGTCGACACGCTTTAGTTCCTCACAGAATTTGTCATGTTCGTACTTTGCATAATTTCGAAAAGTCTTAATTTCTGCTGGTAATTTTTTACAATGAACTTACGAACACAATAAATCATGTCGTGGTCACTGAGGCCAGACGACAGAACACCGCATGAATTGATCACAGATGGGCAATTTGTAACAATTAAATCCAATAACGTAGAGGAACCAGGCACAGTTCGCGTAGGACTTTCGATCACTTGAGAAAAATTATAGCTCTTAAACAATGACTTAAGCTGTTTTGTTACGTTGCATGGTGACCTTTTAGCTATGAAATCACAATTAAAATCACCGAGTAATATAATCTCGCTCGACTGTGTCTGGGCTAATGCAGAATCAATCATACTGTCCAACTTTATTGCAAAATCTGCGTCATAACTTTTAGATGAATTTAGAGGACGGTAGAAGGTCCCAACCAGGAAAGCGTGAGATTTTGGTAAATTTACTTGTAGCCATACCGATTCTACATCCGGCGACTCCAAATCAGCCCTTCGTATTGTACAAATATCGTCTCGTACGTACACAGCAACGCCTCCTCCCCTGGTCTTTCGATCTGCTCTATATAATTTATATCCAACGATGTCAATTTCAGAATCCAGAATGTCACTACTGAGCCATGTTTCCGATAATGTTAGCAAGTGAATACCAGAGCTCAAAGTAGATAAAATTGAGCGACGTTCATCAATCTTACCGTTTAAACTTCGAACATTCAAATGAAGTATCTTTAAACCGCGTGTACAAACAATGTCCTTTAAGTTACCTTGAAGACTGCCGACAGCTAGGGTTTCGTCGAGAAAGGTTTCGTTTACGCTTCCGTTTAACGGTGTTGATGGTGAGGGCACAGTACATAAACGGCATGTCCTTGTTGACTCGGAGTTCTCCAAAGAACACTTTAAATGATGCCAAACTTTACACGAGATACAGTTTAACCTTCCCTGATTTTTGCGAATAGTTTTGCTACAGACAGGGCAGACCAATTTCCATGTGACCGGTCCAGGATTTAAGGCTATGTCGTTACAGAGCAACAGCAAGTTTACGAGGGTGACTTGTTTACCAAATTTAACCAAGCGAGTGTAATTTTGAATAGAACTTTGATCATGTTTAGTCACTATTAGTCGTCTTGATGCTGCAGGAATACACTAACTCCCGTCATAAGAGCCAATTTTCATCGCTTCTAGAGCAATATTATATTCAACGGCTCTATTCCAAGTATGATTAGAATGTATAGTTTCTAAACTGCAACCTTTGCCATCAAAAACTACACATATGACAAGCAAATATGTGAAATGAAGACACAATCTCAGAGCACAACTTGATGATTTTATGCTACTGCAGAGGGAATGCATTAATTAGCTGGTTGGGGTGGCCTTGCAAGCTCACATTGAATGGGTCAACTCACTGTGTCTGTTGCTTAGGTTTGCTGAGAATCTCTGTTAATCAGCTAATTAAGTTAGCTGGGTTATGCTCCAAATCAAAATGGCAAACACAGTAAATGTAATATTAATTTTATTGTGTAAACAACCAGAGTTACAGTAGTAGTGGAAAATTGTTCTCTCAAGGTGGGAATTCTTAACTTCTGGCTTTTAAATACATCCGGAATGCAGCTGTTCAGTACATAAGAAATAATACAGAGATTGTTGTTTGCAAAAGTAAAACTACAGTTGGTGACTGTACTATGAAAAGACCTTTGGCTGAACTGATTTTCAAAGTAATTTTCTTTAATTTAGAAAGCAGACTTTGGATATACAGTGTTTACTAAAACATTGACTGAAACCATCAATCACTGTCTGTTTATTATCAGGGATGCCAGGAGGGGCACAGGGGTGTAGGCCCAACTTTGTCATAAAGTGCCCTTTTTGCAACAGGAAAATGCCCTTTTTATGTTAAAACATGTGCCTCAAGTGTCCTTTTGAAGTCCTACCCCCTGAACAAAGTGCCCTTTTGATGCTGTGCCCCTCCAAGATCAAATTGCATCCTACACCACTGGAGGTGCAGCTTCCACTCTTGCCTTTCAGCGCTAGGAGGGGCAAGGGGGGTTAACACTTAATATGGATATCACTAATTTAAAACAAGATATTAAAAAGGAAACTATATGGGGTCACTACATAGACTGTGGGTATCTCTAGGTATCTCCTTGTATTTAAAATATAATTAAATAGAAAAATAAGTTCACCATTTATTATTTTATTATCATATATTTTATTTATTAACATTTGTACCTAACTGATACTGGAGAAACAACAATATGACTCAAGGTCCCTTACAAGGTTGTTCTCCTAAGATTGAATTGTTGATTTTAAGGAGGGGGGGAAACCAGAGAACCTGGAAAACCCCTTGAAGCACAGGAGAGATCAACTACAATAACTCTACTCACACGAGTTCCAAGCTCAAGCCTGTGACAAGGTGTCCCATGTGGTCACCCATCCAAGTACTATTAACCCCATCCAATCAAGCTTAACTTTGGATCACAGTGGTCAGGCAACTCTTCACCACTCATGGTTCCCATATGGTCACATAGGTATAGTACCAAGTTTAAAACTGGTGTAAAATGTATAAATCAGCAACTAATGCTTACCCCATATGGATATAATACTTCAAACCAATATTACTGGTAGATACATGTATATTTTAGTGTGCCAGGTTCAAATTAAAAAAACAATGCACCTTGTAGTACATTGTACAGCTATAAGAATATTATGTCACACATATAAAAAGTAATAAACACAGTGTCAACAGCCATAAGACAATATATTTTTTTGTTGAAAATATGAGGAGATACATACATGTTGATATAAACTTGATCAGTCACTCAGATAAATGAGATAATTATGAATATTTGAGGTGATTGAAAGATGCAACCTCGTACCCAGGGTCTTAACTCCGCTCTTCCGCCCCCGCCCACCGCTGCGGAAAGACCCTGGTACATGCTGGTCACGTGCTGCCCAAAATATGGGCAGTACAAAATAAATTTAGTGTGGGTAGAGTGGTACAAAAAACTTTCTCGACTTACCGACCGGAGTAGTGTTTATACAAAACGGAAAACATCTGGCCAGATGAAATGTCACGACTTACGAAAGGTGCACAACGGCTTGGAGAAACAATCCGAAACGAGATATAATTTAATAAGAATGCCAAAGTCTCAAAGATCAATATTTTGCTGGCTTTGTAGCACTGGCGACATGTGTTATTGATGGGAGAATATTCGTTTTAAGCATTCGAATCGCGAGGCTTTTAACTGGACGTATTCACTTAAATATAATGGCAGCTTTCACGTGTGGTATTCAACAACGTACAGGTGAAACACATACGTATTTTATTGTTTATATTGAGAGTTTGAAACAGTCTGTGAGGTTTACTGTGCTGCGTTGTTTTGACCAGTTCTCATGCGGACAAAAATATGGTCAGTCATCCACGAACATGATAAGTGATAAATATATTTGATATAAAATGCCAATTTTCAAGTTCATTTTAAAAAGGTAATTAGTCGATATCCGTACCTATTATATTTTAAACAATTGGCGAAGGACTATAATTTAATACGACCTGTTATTATTAATAGTCCGAAAAGCGGCGGGTATTAGGTTGTTGCGTTTAAAACGATCCAAACTAAAAGATACGTAACAAGTTAACTTGAACGGGGGTTTCTTTATCGGACAAGAAGTTTGTGACAGCAAAGAAGCAGAAAAGTCGATAAGACTCGCCCGCTTTCTTGAAGTCTACTGAAAGTACTATTTCTTTAAGTAAACAACACAGCGCATTCAGAAATGCAGACAGATGACAACAAAGGTTCGACATTTCACCTTTGCCTTATTAAATGTGTCTAGTGTTTTGCTGTAGCATTACAGAATAATCTTGGTTTCAAATATTTTACTATTTTAGTACTGTTTATTTTTGTTTATTTGTCGTACGTTGATTAATACTATTATTCGATATTTTAATATACTTTGCCGAATGGAGGAGCGGCAACAGTTTTTGTAGTGGCGTATTCATATTTCATGATCAAGCGACGAAAGATCAAATTTTCGGAGTAACTGGACTTTATATAAATAGAAAAATGATAATAAGATATCGATTAATCGACTATATATTGTATAATTTAAGCACCCAGGTTGACGATTATTAAACGAATGGGAACATCAAAAACTTTCTTCATTGTAAACTTAAATAAACACAGCGATTTATTATAAACTAAAAACAATAGCTGTCAAAACAACTTGTTTCAATTTTAAAATCGTATCACCGGTTTAACGATTCATTTCAAAATCTAATACCAGAAAACAAAACAGGATACGTATACATGCATTTCTTCGACTATTCCAGCGAGGTCAAGCATTGATACGCAGGGGACACTCCCCACTGATCTCTATAAAAGGACTGGATAGCGCATCTATTGTTTCTCGCGCCCTAATTTTGATGCCGGAAGTGAGCAGCGGCGGCCATCTTACTAGGACCCACTTGGGTCCTAAACAATATGGCGTACATAGGAGTGGAAAGCAGTTTAACGACGTTTTTCGCCAAATTCGAGAAGTTTGCTAAGATTTACCACCGAATTACGGTTCGTAATCTTATGTTATATAATCGTTAAGTGTTTTAAACTCTTTATTCCTTTTACAAAGGCTTTTTTTTGCGAAAGATACCTGCCAATGTATTTGCTTCACGAAGACACGAATCACGGTATTAACAAAATAGTCGGTAAACAAATGTCTTCCAAGTCCGCATGTGTACTTGTTTCTCTCTTTATTTTGTAGTATAAACGCCGTATTATTAAATGGTTTACTGTGATGGGTTTCCTTTATGTTTTGATTTATTTATTGCCGAGTAATTCAAATGAGAATTCAAATTTGGACAAGTTCTAGCATAAAACCTTATAGTCCATTTGCCACCTTATATGTTTCTTTAATAGGCAACCTTGTTGCCATCAGAAGTGTATTGTTTTTTTATGGTTTTGTACTCACATGGATCTATAGAAATAAATTAGCTTGCAATGCAATTTATACAATAAAGGCCTTCATGGAGGCATAAATAATAGTGAGATATTATAAAGTATGACTTGTCTTTTTGAGTTATACCACTAAAGTTGAATCATAATTTTTGCTTTGAATGGTCGGCTTTTCAATGAAAACCCAGCTAAACTTTACATTTTTTACAAGTAAATGCACTGGGATGCCAACTAAAACTCTAACAGTATCCCAGACACTCTACAAGTTTATTATTACATAAATGAAATATAATTTCCTGTATTGACTGATAGGATTAATAGCCACCTGCAAATAAATATTCACAACAAAACAGCAAGAGCATTTGCATAATCTATTTTTAATATTTCTATATTTGAAAGTACATTATCATTAATTCTCTTGTTTTGGTTGAAGCTACTTTCAATGACACATCTTGATGTTCAGGGCTTCTCATAATCCCATCATAGAATTATCTTGTCAATATAAACTCTATGTTTTTGGGACTTTTGCCCTTATCAAATGCATTGCAATGGACTCAGTACAGCAAAATTTGGGTTTGCCATCTTGAGAAGGAAACCACAGCCAACCTTTGTGGTAAAAACCCAGTTAAAAAGTCAGTTACTATAGTGTTCTTTGGAAGACAAGTAATGCTAATTGTGGTAAAAAACTAAATATTTACTTAAAATTATAGAAATGCCACACCACATATAGAAGCTTTTAATATATATACTGTATGCATACAGTATTAACAAAAATCAACTGAACCCTTAACCTTGTGATCACTTTTGAAATCTCTCTAATCATTGAACAGCAATAACTATTATAATAACAGAGCAAATGTTACATAGGGTTACAATCTGTATCCAGATTAACACCTGAGCCACTGGACTACAAAATAAAATACATGTATTAAAAGCTGATACTAAAGCCAAGTCAATAACATGTATGTGCACAACCTGTAAAGGTAATAAACTAAAGATTACAGTCTTACTAAGATGATAGAGCAAAGATCACTTGCAGCAAGTTTTGATGACTAGTGGGATATGCTGAACTATTGAACTAGATAAGCAAGGGTAGCAAACTGACAAATAGAAACATACACATGCTGCCTAAGTGGTGATTGAAAGAGTCAAACTGAAAATACTACATTAGAAAACCATGTGAACCACTGAACCGTTTGAAGTAGCACAAACTTACTTTGGTTATTTAAAAATTAGAAACAATACTAATGCCAAGTCTTGCCATTAGCCTAGCAGATTATAGAGAGTGTATTATAAACTCAGGCATCTAATTTATGGGTCCATGGGAGTGTGGCACCCATTTATAGTCAATGAGTCATTGACCAGTTAGTAAACTCAAGGGTCCAAATTAAAATACTAATTCAAAAAAACAAGTTATAATTAATATCTCACTGAATTTTAATATGCGTTCACGTTAAAGATTTTTAAGTTATATAAATTCCATGTATAAGGTTTTATGCTAAAACGTTTCCAAATTTGAATTCCCATTTGGATTTAATAATCGGCAATAAATCAATCAAAACTTAAAGGAAACCCATCACAGTAAACCATTTAATAATACGGCGTTTATATACTACAAAATAAAGAGAGAAACAAGTACACTTGCGGACTTGGAAGACATTTGTTTACCGACTATTTTGTTAATACCGTGATTCGTGAAGCAAATACATAGGCAGGTATCTTTCGCAAAAAAAAGCCTTTGTAAAAGGAATAAAGAGTTTAAAACACTTAACTATTATATAAAATAAGATTACGAACCGTAATTCGGTGGTAAATCTTAGCAAACTTCTCGAATTTGGCGAAAAACGTCGTTAAACTGCTTGCCACTCCTATTTACGCCATATTGTTTAGGACCCAAGTGGGTCCTAGTAAGATGGCCGCCGCTGCTCACTTCCGGCATCACTTTCTGAACAATAGATGCTCTATCCAGTCCTTTTATAGAGATCAGTGACACTCCCACAGTCGAAAATTTTGATAGACGACACGTGACCAGCGTGTACCAGGGTCTTTCCGCAGCGGTGGGCGGGGGCGGGGGAGCGGAGGTAAGACCCTGGGTACGAGGTTGTGAAAGATGTAGACAATTATTTATTATTCAAATAGCCATCATTTATACGTTCCAATGATACTTCTTGAAGTCAAATCCAGTGTCCATATGACGATATACCATAAGTATTTAATTATTTTACATACAAGTACGGAAAACTACGAATTCTGAAAAGTGAACTCGTCACGAAGCACGGCCACGATGCATGGGCCACGATGAATCTGTTATCTGCCATACTTTAAACTCGAACCAGAGTTCCAAAAATACCACAAAGGCAAATACGTATTTCTTGTCTCCTTGAAATGACTATCGCAAAGGAATAACTCTCAATTTCTCAGATTAAGTCCCAATAAACATGTTATTTCTCTTCACTCCTTCTCGAAAACAACCATGCACCATTACATGAAGACCGCGATGGGAGAATGGGTGTGAAATTATCTGCGCAGCACAGTAGGCGTCAACGCGTTAAGTACGAGATTGGTTTGTCGTGGTTTGTGTCAGGCTCTCCTCTCTCTCCCCTTTCCCCTCTCTCCCCCCCTTTTCCCCTCTCTTTCCCTTCCCCCTCCCCCAAACCCCAAGAGAGCCTGACACTCAGGTTACTCGCGCTATGGTTCTTCGCCGCCAATATTGAACTTCCCGTATTCAGGTGTTGAATTTTTTTCCACATTTTTGGAACATTGTAGTTCTGATGAGCGCCGAATAAGCGGCATGTTCAATGTCCGATTTAACTTGAATGACGAAAACATATAGATGTTCAATGTTCGATATAACTTCAATGTCGAAAATATGTTGAATAATCAACAACTTCAATGTCCGAATTAACTTCAATGTCGGAAACATCTTGAATGATGAGAAACATGAATATTGGCGGTAATATCACGCCATACGTATATGCCATTGAGCGTCGTGTATTTGCTCTTTCACATTACGCAATTCATACCCTTATATGGAATACGTACTATAAATGCCTATCATATTTTCTAAAAGCCAAACTGTTATATTCTTGTACCCAGACCCTCGCGCGCCCCCTCGCATCAGCGCGTGGGTCTGGGTACGAGAACGATGTTCACCTTAAATGAAGTAGATACGATGGGGTTTTTTTGGTACGCAGACCAGTTGGAACGTAGGCTCAGTAGCACATATTTTGTTGGAAATCAAAAGGTTGTCTGAAATGTGAAGGATCTGCAATGAGTAATAATTCTGACTTGACGAAAAAGAGTTCTAGCATGAATGAAAGAAAGTCTCATAGGTGTCGATCCTGCACCAAGACATTTGGCAGTTTATCAAGTTTAAGACGTCATATGGTATTACATACTGGAGAGAAACCATTCAAATGTGATGTCTGTAAGAAGGCATTTTCTTATTCAAGTACTTTAATAGATCATAAAAGAACACATACTGGAGAGAAACCTTTCAAATGTGATCCCTGTGAAAAGACATTTTCCCAGTCAAGTGGCTTACTATATCATAACACATACTGGAGAGAAACCATTCAAATGTGATGTCTGTAAGAAGACATGTTCTTATTCAAGTAATTTAATAGATCATAAAAGAACACATACTGGAGAGAAACCATTCAAATGTGATCTCTGTGAAAAGACATTTTCCCAGTCAAGTGGCTTACTATATCATAAAAGAACACATACTGGAGAGAAACCATTCAAATGTGATGTCTGTAAGAAGACATTTTCTTATTCAAGTAATTTAATAGATCATAAAAGAACACATACTGGAGAGAAACCTTTCAAATGTGATCTCTGTGACAAGACATTTTCCCGGTCAACTACTTTAATCAATCATAAAAGAACACATACCGGTACTGGAGAGAAACCATTCAAATGTGATCTCTGTGACAGGACATTTCCCCAGTCAAGTGGCTTACTATATCATAAAAGAACACATACTGGAGAGAAACCTTTCAAATGTGATGTCTGTGTCAAGACATTTTCCCATTCAAGTAGCTTACAATATCATAAAAGAACACATGCTGGAAAGAAACCTTTCACTTGTGATATCTGTGACAAAGCATTTTCCCATCATTCTAGTTTTCTAAATCATCAAAAGACACATAACACAGGGAAGAGTTTCAAGTGTAATTACTGTAACATGAATTTTGATTGTAAAGCATTTGATCAACATTTGTTGACCCATGAACTTGAAGCCACAGAGCCAAATGGGATGCAGTACATATGTTTGAAATGTGATGTCACATTTGACTTAGCTAGTGTATTGGTAAAGCACATGACTAAACTTCATTAACCTTTTCCCTGTCGTAGTGAGTTCTGAGATATTTTGAGTGCACTTGTCAATGGCAAATTTGTGATGATATTTAGAGCTCTTTTTGGAGGTTCTGGTGATGTGCTGCCTTGGAGATTTTGGAGTTTTCAGTCTGACTGGAAATTTTTAGTATTTTGAGAACCTGGCATGTCCACACCCCTGGGTACAACCTTGTGAGTGAGTGAACACCATTTGAACAAAAACATTTATAGCAATTGTTCTTTTTACCACAGATGTGTGCATTTTGGATCATATATTTTCTATAATAAATGTACATGTATCTGGGTGGCAATGGGAAATACTAATTTTAAACTAATTTTTCACTTGATTAAAGTGAAAATTTTGTTGGACCAGGTGTTTTTAAAAAATATTATATAGTTGTTTGATAACATTATAGACTGTAAAACTAGACAAGGTTTTACAGGCAGAAGTTCAAGAATTTGTAATATCTCCAGCTGGAGGATACTGGAGTGTTCACTGTGCTTGTTCCTGTTATATTATATTGTTTTATCTATGTTTACTTTGTAATTATACCCAATAAGAAATTAACAATTATGGAAGCTACAATATCAATAGTTCTTAATGTTATTAATAGTAAACTCAATACATTTCGCAGCTAATTAACCACATAATGCCAAAAAAACAAAAACTTTATAAGTAAATCAAAACATTTGTGATTAATTTTTGGACAATAAATTTTATTAAGGCACAGCTTTCGTCTTATTAGGCGTGGACGTCTTCAGAGCTTACAAAACATTGAAGTAAGTACAATGTAGATACCCCCTCCCCCCCATCCACCGACGGAAGTAATTAATATTCAGCGTGCGTCACGCATACCGTCATGCATATCACCACGCGTGACGGACGCATGGCGTAACGCGGGTCGACCGGAATGACATGATTGGGCGAGACTGAGATAATTAGTGCGCAATGACTAGGCTATCATATTGGGATATGAAACCTACGAGTGTCTAGTTTATGCGTATCTCCTGTCGACCGCTGTCTAAAACCAGAAATCCCATTCTAATCTTAGGCAGATTATTTTACAATTAACGGATTCAGAGAAGAATTATTGCCGCTACATCTGAGCGCTAAACCTGAATGTTTACGCATACACGGCAAATATTATTTCAATACGCGAGTGCGCTTGAGGGCAAATACACGATATAACTAAGGCTAAGATTTACTTTAAATAAATGTTTACCGCCGTCAACAGTACTTATGATACTTAACCTTCTTTACCCAACTTGCCAAAAATAAAAAAATAAAAGAAAGAAAAGCGAATGAGAGTGGAGAGCACCTACTGTGAGTATTAAACACTTTTTGTTTGACAATTCGCTTGTACGGCGGCGTCTAGATTGTTCTCTCAAAAATCGCTTTATTAACAATAAAACAAAAAAATACTGGCTCAATATATGATAGAAAACATAACTAAAATAACGCAGATGGTTTCCTTGTAACAAAGACTAGGTAGACCATAAATAATTATAAAACTGAACATTTTCTCAAAGTGTAATCATCCCCATTACAGAGTTTACATTTCGCAATGAATCCAATGATATTAAGTTTTGTAGTCACGCGCTTGGCTCGTGATCTAGTACTCACTCCACGGGATGTCGCTTGATGCCGTCTTACTAGCTTAACATTCAGCGTGAGGAACGCCATCGCTAACGCGTGGGAAACGGCTTATTCTATCATTACAATATTAGTTCGTACAAGTTTGGGCAAAGTACCGATCAGTGATGTGTCTAGCATAAAATATAGAATACGTAGTTCAGTTGGTTTAAAAGAACTCAGAGCTATAGCTAGGAGCCAGGCTCGGCTCCTAGATCTTCCATTATTCTTGAAACCCCCAAACTTCTCCAAGGGCACCCTCATCACTCCCGGGGTACCCTTAAACACCCCCAATGGCACCCAATCACCCCCAGGGCACCCCATCATCCCAGGGTACCCAAACACC
Source organism: Paragorgia papillata (assembly GCA_035771165.1). Taxonomy (NCBI): domain Eukaryota; kingdom Metazoa; phylum Cnidaria; class Anthozoa; order Scleralcyonacea; family Coralliidae; genus Paragorgia; species Paragorgia papillata. Next base: position 537,474 of record JAWNZC010000473.1, on the reverse strand, counting down.
CCCAGTGGTACCCCAATCACCCCGGGGCACCCCAATCGCCCCGGGTCACCCCATCACCCCCGGGGTACCCCCAAGGGCACATCCAGAGGTACCCACTCACCCCAGGGGCACCCCAACCACCCCCAGCGCCCAATCACCACCAGCACCCCATCACCCCCGGGTTCCCCCAAACACCCCAAGTATAATACAGTCTAATACAGGCTAATGCAGTCTAATGCAGGTTACTGTAGTGTAATACAGTGTAATGCAGTCTAATGTAGTCTAATACATTGTATGCACTCTAATACAGTCTACTGTAGGTTAATGCAGTGTAATGCAGGTTGACGCAGGTTAATGCAGTGTGGTGCAGATTAATGCAGTCTAATGAAGATTAATGCAGTCCAATGCAGTGTAATGCAATCTAATGCTGTCCAATTCTGTGCAATGCAGTCTAATACATCCCCTAATGCAGTGTAATGCAGTATAATACAGGTTAATGCAGTGTGATGCAGTGTAATGCATCGTAATGCAGTTTACTGCATTCCACTGCAGTCTAATGCAGTGTAATGCAGTGTACTGTAATGCAGTGTAATGCAGTCTACTGCAGGTTAATGCAGTACTAGTCTACTGCAGGTTAATGCATGCAGTCTACTGCAGGTTAATGCAGTCTAATGCAGTGTAACGCAGTCTAATTCAGGTTAATGCAGTATAATACAGTCTAACGCAGGTTAATGCAGTCTAACGCAGGGTAATGCAGTGTAATGCAGTGTAATGCAGTGTAATGCAATGTAATGCAGTGTAAAGCAGTGTAATGCAGTGTAATACAGTGTAATGCAGTGTAATGCAGTGTAATGCAGTGTAATGCAGTGTAATGCAGTGTAATGCAGTGTAATGCAGTGTAATGCAGTGTAATGCAGTGTAATGCAGTGTAATGCAGTCTAGTGTAATACAGTGCAATGCAGGTTGATGCAGGTTAAGTCAGCGTTATGCAGTCTAATGCACTTTAGTACAGTCTAATGCAGTTCTAATGCAGACTAATGCCGTCCTATACTGCGTAAAGCAGTCTAATGCAGGTTAATGCAGTATAATTCTGTCTAATGCGGGTTAATGGAGGTTAATTCAGCGTGATGCAGTCTAATGCAGTATAATGCAGCATAATGCAGTATAATACAGTAGAATGCAGTGTAATGCAGTGTAATGCAATCTAATGCAGTGTAATGCAGTCCCTAATACAGTTTAATTCATTCTGGTGCAGTATCATGTAGGTTAATGCGGTGTAATACAGTCTACTGCAGGTTAATGCAGTGTAATGCAGTCTACTGCAGTCTAATGCAGGTTAATACAGTGTAATGCAGTGTAATGCAGGTTGATGCAGGTTAACGCAGTGTAATACAATCTAATGCATTTTAATGCAGTCTAACGCAGTCTAATGCAGTCTAATGCTGTGCAATGCTGTCTAATACAATGTAATGTAGTCTAATACAGGTTAATGCTGGTTAATGCAGTGCGATGCAGTTTAATGCAGCCTAAAGCAGTTGAATGCATTCCAATGCAGTGTAATGCAGTGTAATGCCATGTATTGTAATACAGTGTAATGTAATCTACTGCCGGTTAATGCAGTCTAGCGCAGTCTAATGCAGTCTAATGCAGTGTAATGCAGTGTAATGCAGTATAATGCAGTGTAATACAGTCTAATACAGTCTCATGCAGTCTAATGCAGTCTAATGCAGGTTAATGCAATGTAATACAGTTTAATGTAGTGTAATGCAGTCCAATGCAGTGTAATGCAGTGTACTGTAATGCAGTCTAATACAGTGTAATGCAGTCTAATACAGGTTAATGCAGCCTAATGCAGTGTAATGCAGTCTAGTACAGTCTAATACAGTGTAATGCAGGTTAATTCAATCTACTGCAGCTTAATGCATTCTAATGCATGCAGTGTAATGCAGTGTAATGCAGTGTAATGTAGTGTAATGCAGTACAATGCAGTGCAATGCAGTCTAATGCAGTCTGATGCAGTCTAATACAGTCTGATGCAGTCTAATGCAGTCTACTGCAGGTTAATGCAATCGAATGCAGTGTAATGCAGGTTAATGCAGTCTAATGCAGAGTAATGTAGTCTCATGCAGTGTAACGCAGTATAATCCAGTGTACTGCAGTCTAATGCAGGTTAATGCAGCCTAATATAGTCTAATTCATTCTGATGCATACTGCAGTAGACTACAGTCTACTTCTACTCCACACAACTGCACCTCACTGCAGTAGTTTAGCATAGTACAGTTTGGACGATACGGATAATTTTGTGACTGTCGTTGTTGAAAATCAATTTGTGGGCGATTTTGGAAATTTTGCCTTAAAGGGTTGAAATTGGAACGAGGTTGGAAATTTTGTTGATATCGAAAATTATTTCGAGGTGGATAAAGTTGCGAATTTTGGCGAAATGAATTCGAATAACAACGGCTTGAATAGTGACGCACTTTGTTACATAAATTGCAAATGGGCCGCCCATCTGTTGTACGACTATTCCTATTACCAAAGTTAGAACGCGAAGGATTTTGCTGTGGTTTGTCTACCCCTAGAAGTGCACGTCCATGCAAGTGCACCACTTTGAACTAACCGTGGGTTGTTTTACTAGTGTTTTGACATAGTGCGTGTTGCTATCGGTTCTTCGGTGTCTGTACTATCGCCGAGATCGCTCATTAACCAAACGGACCAACTAACAGAACGCTAACATAAATTAAACTATGTGACATGCATCAAGCTAAACAATATAATCATAGAAACTTAACGCAAGAACATGCATTAAGCTAAACAAAATAACCATATAACTAAATAACAAGATAATTCAAAACTAACGACAAAAAGTGTAAAAAGTTCGATAGGTCAAAAGAAGCCTTGGTACTTGTCAAAATTTGTGTTGATTTCAGCGCCGCTTGGCGCTGAGCGTTAACGTCGGGTGGTGGTTTGGTTTGATTGTGTGGACGATAGTTGTCCCAATTAATGTCGGCCGGTTTTTCGACACGTTTCGGCGATGGTAGTGGTATCGGATATGGTGCTGGTGGTGGCGAGTCGGGAGGAAGGAATTTCCAGTTTCGGGTTTCGCCGTCTTCCTCCGTCGTTCGACAAGAACAGTGGTGCTCGTGATCTGGATGCACCAGAGGACAATAATAGCAAAATGGGCACTCGTAACAGAGGACCCAATCTCGTTGCGGTGGCGGTTGTGGTGGTAGTTGTGGTGGTAAAGTTGTTTTTGAGTTGTTCATTGGCCGTCGAAGCCCAATCCTAACATCAATGTCATAAATCGATTTTTTTTGCTCGGTAGAACGACGCACGGCGAGGAGGTAGCAATAGGATCTTTATTTCGTACGGTATAATGTACAACACAGGCTATAAAGAGGCTATAAAGTTAACGTTGTCAATCGATCTCAAGTACCGAGGCAAAGCGTTTGAAAAGTTTTTCCTTATATTAAACTAATATATTTCTCGACTACATTGATATGGTAAAAAAGTAGATGTCATAAGGTATAAGACTGTTATTATGTTTTTCAGTTTCTTTAAGTATTTACGGACCAGTTCAACTTTGAATAATTATTACGTAAGATGTCGTTTGGATTATGTAAACATTACGAAGCTTCTTCTTGGCCTAAAATTATGCTAAATTCACCTAGCTTACATAAACAAATTTGTGCCTGCCCTAGATCATACTGCATGACAGGATAATAGTAAAAGCTTTTAAAGAAAACTGTTGACAAGCTAGTAAATAAACTTACTACAGAAACATGTACTTAATCACAGAACAATGGTAGATATGATCAGACTGTCGCGACATTTTGTTATATTGATAAAACTACAGGAAGGCTAATTGATATTACAAGTGTTACTTTTACGTAGCTTTGGTTATTTTCAGCTATTTGTTTGCATTGCGGCACTCTACAATAGAATAGCCAGAACCAGCTAGAAAGCTTAACTATATCTTAAGATATATGTATGTTGTATAACAGTATTAATGTTTTCCATCTTAAAATGGAATTTTTTGATGTAAGTATTTTATCGTTTGAGGTTTAGCAGAATTAATCCGACATTGCCATCCTTTTTTGGTAACAGTATATCTGATTGGCGAAATGAACTCCCCAGGTTCATGAGCGCATTCAACAATTAATAACTTGTTTTGCAATAGGAGTCTGAATCTCTTGGTTTGCCAACATGGTGTGATCTTTAGAAATAGAATTTGGTGGATGCATACTTTGGCATTGAGGGGAAGATATAAAATCATTTTTTTCCCAGAGATTGACTGTAAGATTGAATTATCAGAGGTAAGATTCTGCCACTCGGAAAGGTAGGATGATAACTGCCCACAATGAAAAGACTGCATGTACTCTAAAGTTAGAATACAACCTGTAAAGACCTTCTATAAATTAAATTAATGCAATAAAATCAATATTTACCTGAGATTTTAATAATTGGAGCTGGTCTTGAATTTCTTCTTGGGTTGGTGTTGCTTTTGGGGGTAAACGTTGTTTCTATTGGCCTGTTGGTAATTGTTTCTGGGAGGATGTGGCATCACCCTCGCCTTCTGCCCTAAAGAAGGTTTACCTGTATTGGATGATCGATAATATGGTGAAGCCTTAGCTTTATTGTTATCTCGAGACATAGGGGAAAGCCTGTTGACCACTTTATTTGTAGCCCTAATGTCAGTCCTGTACTGTTTTAGACAGGTCATCCCCATGCAAAGAGCAGCCTAGCTGGTTTTACATTTCGAGAACATGTTTGCCTGAATTCAGGGCATAAGGAGAGGCAAAGTGCATCTTTGCGTTTGAAGGAAATCTCCTTGTGGACATGGCTAATAAGGGCAATTGAATATATTAGCCGTGTGACAAGACTCTTATATTCAGGATTAGTCTTGTTCTGTTTGCTCTCAAGGAGACTATCTAATGTCCCATATGGCCAATAATAGCTGATGATATCTTTAAAAAGATGTCTTAGTTGTAAGACAGATAATTTTATATCGGTTTTCTTTGCATTTGAGCTTAACCGACCCCAAATCTCAGGGTTTATACGAGGTACGTACAAATTTTCACAATTTTTTGGTACGCTGTACTTTTGGGAAATCTCTTTTGGTTTAGCTAGATCAACATCAAGCGTAAACTTTTCGTTCACTAATTTTGCCAGTTTCTCAGAAACTGGAGGACCTGTTTCATCAGATGGTTGTAACGACTCGTTGGCATGGTCATGAGGATCATCTGGATCAAGATCATTGCCGTCGAAGAGGCTAAGTATGTCGTCTGCAATGAACGATTCGTTAAATTTGTTTGGAAGATTATAAGCTTCTGCTGTGATATTATTTGCTTTCTCAGATCGGGCACGCTTTGGCTTTGCTGTGCTTTCACGGTCAGAATCCTCGAAGGACTGTAAAGCCCGTTTTCCGCGCAAAGGCGAGTGGCTGATGGATTCTGTATTCTCGTGAACTAGTGTCCGAACCAAAGTGTTATTCATCATCATACATTATACAATACCCTGGTTGCTATGCGTGTTTTCATTGGTTGTTGGCCATGATCTATTAGAGGACAGACACATGGACACGTCAGATCACGTCAGCTGATTTGCTTTTTCATTCTTCACGCCCCAAAATCCGGCAAGAGTTTCGATAAAAACTTTTAAATTTTTGTATTGTATAAAACAAATAGATTCCATTTTTTTGTTGTCTGTTCAGTTATAGATGCACAGAAGACGTCACAACGTGGTAAGAACATCAGTGACCCACTCGACTGCGTCTCGTGGGCCACTTTTTTGTTCTTACCACGTTGTGACGTCATCTGTGCATCTATAACTGAACAGACAACGGCAAAATGGAATCTATTTGTTAATTTTTGCATTTCAGACAAAACTAAGAGAAGGCCAGAATCAGCCTGAGTCGAAGGGAAGCCTTCACCTTGCTTAGGTGGAGAATTTTCTACTGAAAAATCGTCAACCTCAAGATCAACGTCAACGTCATGTGTTGCACCATCGTGCACAATAGCAGCATTGTCATTAGACATGGCTGATCTAGAAAGCTCGCTAAAAAGGAAAACAATATTACATAAACAATAACAGGATACTTAGCTCGCAACAATCTGCAAGACGAATGATTTCCAACAGGGGCTTATAGCCATGCAACGAACCAAATTGAAATTCTTTACGAGGCAATTTCACACAGGAGCAAGAAAGTGACTGTATCATGGCGCTATATTTTTAGCATGTCGTTTCTCTTGATGTAAAAAATATATACTTATACAGTATCTATGTCACATAGTAATAAAATAGACATGTTGAACAATAATTGAAAAGAACGCTTCACTTTATATTTCCCCGGCAATTCTTGTCAAATCAGCTATTGTTAAATCGTAAACAAGTCGATATGCATGTGATTTCGATTTAGGAAAAACCCGACTCGGCAGATATCTAATACAGTTTTAGGTAGAATGGCTAAAAATCAACAAATTAACCACCAAGGGTTTGCGGGAAGTTAGCTTAATTTTTTACCGCAATACCTGATTTCGCTTGTTCTCGTTTTTATGGCTGCTTGGACGATGAAGAGATCGATCTCTACATAACAGGTATTCAAAACAATTGACTTCAAGCGGTTTTAAACAAAAACATGGGAAATTTCCGCCATCGAACGCAACTCCAAGACGACGTAATTCACCAAACTTCTCTCACGAGTCTGCCATTACTCGGACAAATTTTGCATGCTAATTTCCATGCTAATTTCACGATCGACAATCGCGCGTATAGAAAATCGGCCACTTTCATGGGGCAGTTCGCAGGTCACGTGCGTGCTGGCTCAAGTGAGTTGTCGGCGAGCTTGATGAAATTTACTAAATTCTAAACACACACACACACGCAAAGCAATAACAAGTGAACTGTCCATATATAGCCAAAAACAAAATAATCAAGAAAAAATCAATCATAGTTATCTGATAGTTGAGATATTTATTCACCGTCCATAGTTGATTGGGTTTGTTTTATGTCAACTCGTCACTTCGTCAGTCGTCAAGTATACTTTTCACGACTGATTCGAACTTTAAACTCCCTTTTAAAGATCAATTAAGTTGGGTATACACATCTGCCGACTTCTTAATTTGGGGGTAGTAAACGGCCAACAAACAACAGATTTTAGTCATTTAACATGGAAGTTTACGATACTAGATCGCACCTTGTTCTTCGTCATATTTGATTTCAAATCAAGTCAGCAAATGCTTGATATCCTACAATATCCCCATTATCCTCTTCAACGGATCCATTATTTTCCTTTATCTTCCTAGTTTTATCGTATGAACCCACATGTACCACAACGCTCCTTCGCTCCTTATTCATCTCGCGCCAGCCTCGCTTGGTCTCGCGTGTATTGACGACGTTTACACGCAAGATATTCGTTCTGCGCATGCGTAGCTAATCCAGGTCAGCCTGGATTAGGTTCCAGTCGACAGCCGCAATTTCCGATCTGCCTCCTCCACAGGCCCTATTGCATCATGGACAGGTCACACTGTTGAGAGGGCCTGTCAGATCCTGTAAACAAAATGGGAATTGATCCCATTATGCACAGCGAGACTAGGCCCTATAGTTTCGAGAGTGCAAGCAAAATCTTTCCGGCCGCTGTTCGACAAACGTACGTCCAAGTTCTTTTAAAACTGTGATCCACCAGGAAATTCGGTCTAAACTTTCTTACAGATCATGACAATGAAGAAACCAATATGTTTTAGAAATATCGACCTCCTGCCGATAATATTTTTAGCGACAAAAAGGAATTGAAAGAAAAAATATCTGCCGAACAAAAGCAGATTCGACGGTCAGGAAAGTACAGGTTTTTCTTATTGTTTTTTTGTTTATTTAGCTATCGAAGACTGTCAACTGACCAAGAGTTAATGAGATTTAATTTTGTTAAATTGTAGGCTATACTATAGCGTAATTCAAGTTTCAGTTGTTGTGGAAACCGAAAAAGTATGAACCCAAGAGTCTCTGGGTAGACTAAAGTGCATTTTCGTTGATTATTCCGGCCGAAAGTTGACAAAGTTCAACCGTAATTGCTTTTTTCAACAATTCCTTCATTTTAAAGCTAGGATTCGTATGTCATAAGTCTTCAATGGCCTTCAAAATCTTCGGTGTGTGACCTGTCCATGATGCAATAGGGCCTGTGGAGGAGGCAGATTTCCGATCGTGATTACGCCTTGATTACGCCCGCACAATTTCAAAAAGGCCCTGGGAACAAGGTTGCATATTTTCTTTAGAGCCAACCAAACTGTTATGTACACCTTAAATGAAGTAGACGTTTTCCTTTTTTGTTACGTAGATCAGTTGGAACGTAGGCTCAGTATTTTGTCCTTATGAGCATATTTTGAGTTTTGAGCTGTTGTTGAACTTCGGATTTATATTTGACATATTTTGTTGGAAATCAAAAGATGGTGTGTGGAGAATTGATAAGATGAAGAGCTGTCTGAAACGTGAAGGATCTACAATGAGTAATAATTCTGACTTGCCAAAAAGGAGTTCTAGCAAATATGGAAAAAAGTCTCATAGGTGTCCAACCTGCAGCAAGACATTTGGTACTTTACCAAGTTTAAGACGTCACATGGTATTACATACTGGACAGAAACAACTCAAATGTGATGTCTGTAAGAAGACATTTTCTTATTCAAGTAATTTAATAGATCATAAAAGAACACATACTGGAGAGAAACCTTTCAAATGTGATGTCTGCGACAAAACATTTGCTCGTTTATATGGATTTATGTAATAAAAATAATTAACACCAGGCAAAGTGTTTGTGTTGTTTTCAGTACCTTACTTCCGGAGGTCGGGCATTTCCGGTTGCCCTCTAGCCTGTGGCCTGTCCCTGACCAACTTAGCCTTGGGTTTAGTTGAGTTTAAGCTCCCTTACGGGTCGCTTCCCTCCCTCCCTTTCCCTCTCTCGGCCTCCTCGCTGCTCGAAATTCTGGCGGTGGGCGGCCCTGGCAGTGCGTCCTGCCGTGAGACGTTGCTGGTCCGCAGGTGCTGCTCTTGCGGGTCCTTGCACTGTTGCCTGCTTGCTAACTGCTATTGCTTGTGCGGGTCTGTACTGTGCAACTTTGCCATACAGACGTTGGGGGTCTGTATTTGTGCCCCCCGCTGTTGCACAGTCGTGTGGGGCGTCCTCGGGTCCTCGCGGTGCGCTTGTGTGTTTCGCGCCAGTACATCTGGTCTGTTCCCCGGCTACTCTGGGTGATAATGTATGTAAGGTGTGTGTGTGTCCCTGGCTACTCCAGGTCTGCGTGTCTTGTCTTGTGTTGCATTTCGCCAGCACGTCGGGCTGGTTTCCCGGTGTCTCCGGGCACTGTCCATGTTATTTGTGCGCCTCAGCGTCGCCGAGGTTAGTCTGTTTTGCTCGTATGTGTTTGCTTGTATTGGCGGCCTGCGTTGGCACGGGCTCCGGCCGTGCTGTCCCTATCGTTGCAGTTGTTGTCCTCTGCGAGTCTCCGCTGACATTGGTCGTCCGGTGGCAACGGTGGCCCCGTCGTTCCCCCGCTCCTTGTCTCGCGCTGGCGTGGCTCCAGGTCAGTATGTTCGTGTGGGGGTTGGTCCTCCTTGATGGTAAGTTACTTCCACTTTATGTGTGACTGTAGTTCTCCTAGGAGAGGGTAATTCTCGGCAGCTGGTCAACTAATTAGTTCGCGAGTTTAGGCTTGTCTGGGGCTGCTTTACCAACAAGATCTAGCGCAAACCCCACTCCGACAGACCTACACCCTCCAAGGTAGTAATTAGTTATTTACTAGAGTTCGCCTTTGGCTCGTTTTGAGGTTGCCAGAGTCTTGTTGGGGTATACCCCCCTTGTTAGAATTTGCATGAGTGTTAAATACCCTGCAACATCATAAAAGAACACATACTGGAGAGAAACCTTTCAAATGTGATCTCTGTGACAAGACATTTTCCCAGTCAAGTGGCTTACTATATCATAAACGAACACATACTGGAGAGAAACCTTTCAAATGCGATGTCTGTGACAAGACATTTTACTGTACAAGTGGCTTACTATATCATAAAAGAACACATACTGGAGAGAAACCATTCAAATGTGATGTCTGTGACAAGACATTTTCCAATCAAGTGCCTTACTATATCATAAAAGAACACATACTGGAGAGAAACCGTTCAAATGTGATGTCTGTAAAAAAACATTTGCTAGTTTATTTAACCTCCAACGTCATAGACGGACACCTACTGGCAAAAAAACATTCAGGTGTGATATCTGTGACAAGACATTTTCCCAGTCAGGTAACTTACAAAAACATAAAATAACACACACAAGAAAGAAAGCTTACACTTGTGATATCTGTGACAAAGCATTTTCTCGTCATTCTAGTTTTGCAAATCATCAAAAGACACATAAAACAGGAAAAAGTTTCAAGTGTAATTACTGTAACATGAATTTAGATTGTAAAGCATTTGATCGACATTTGTTGACCCACGAACTTGAAGCCACAGAACCAAATGGGATGCAGCACATATGTTTGAAATGTGATGTCACATTTGACTTAGCTAGTGTATTGGTAAAGCACATGACTGAACTTCATTAACCCTTTCCCTATGGTGGTGAGTCTTGAGCTATTTTGAGCACACTTGTCAATGGCAAATTTGTGATGATATTTACAGCTCTTTTGGGAGGTTCTGGTGGTGTGCTGCTTTGGAGATTTTGGAGTTTACAGTCTGACTGGTAATTTTTAGTATTTTGAGAGCCTACAATATTTGGGGACCCAAACATGTGTACTGGCATGTCAACACCCCTGAATACAACCTTGTGAGTGAGTGAACACCTTTTGAACAAAAACATTAGCAATTGTTGTTTTTACCACATGTGTGAGTAGTATAGGGAAGAGGGGTTCTGAGACGGGTGGTGCAAAGAGCACCACCCGTGACATCGCTATTTATGTTCTTATATTAATTTAGCATCTTAGCGGTGTTGTTACCCAATGATGACGTACCCTATCAAACAGTTAAACTGATGTTTACTGAAACAAGTGTTTCGTAGTTTACTTAATTAGACAAATTAAAACGTTTAGGGTTTTAATGACAAGTAAAATTTCACTAGATTGTCAAGGACCTACAGTATGTGTCCTGGAGGGAATTTTATTTGATAATTAGTCCCGTTTCACGAATACACTTTGTCTGCTCCCATACCCCCTGTTTTAAATATTATACTTAAAACTAAAAAAACTATACTTTTTTGAAAAAACTAAAAACTTTTTTTTTGAAAAAAAAAACTAAACTTTTTTGAGGCCCTGTGGCCCTATCTCTTGAATGCACCCCACCCCCTTTTCCTACACTCCACACCCCCGCAACACCCCCTAACACACCCAACATCCCCAAAACACCCACGAAACACACCAACACCCCCTAAACACAACCAACATCCCCAAAACACCCACGAAACACACCAACACCCCCAAAGCATCACCCAAACACACACACCCCCATAAACACACCCCCAACACCCCATTCTGTTCACTTCCATCTACACGGACCAAAGACCAAGTTATTAATAACAACATTTATTTGAACCAATTTAATCTACTGCATAGGGGATTTGTAAAACTATAAAGACAAAGCAGTATGTACCTTAAACAGTGTGCGTGTATTAGTACAAACAGTTGATTTATTTAGTCTTATAATGTCCATAAGCAAAAGTGTCATAGCTATTATCTAAAATAAAACGTTTGTCATCATATGGACTTAGACCTATTTTGTTTAATTTAATTGAGTAAATCTCATGATTTTCAAAAGGGAGAAAAATGGGGTTATAGGCGAACGCGAAAATGTATACATTTTTAGAGCAAAACATGGAAACGATGCAAAGTGCATTGGAGCAAGAAATATAATTAGGATTCAAAAGGGAGAAAAAGCGGGTTAGGCGACTTGTTTATAACTGAAGAAATCGTGAGAAGATAGAATGAGGAATCACTTTGAGAAGCCGTATATAAGAAGAACTTAAGATAGTGTGAGGAATCAATTCGAAAAGCCATGAGCTAAGGGGTTTAAAACGTAATGAACACTGGCACATAGCAACGTAAAGCTTGTATGTTAATATTATATTAGATATTTGGTTCGCTTTTGTGGTGTTTATACGTTTAAGAACTGTGCAAGGTTCATCATTTTCGCTTTGGATGATAACTCTTAGCGAGTTGTTAGTCTAAATATATTTAATTGTAGGAGTCTACTTCGGAATATTACAAAGCTTGGTTAAATAATTCGATGCTATGGTTTGGTAGCTCATAAAAAAAATCAGACCCTTACCTGTAGAACACAACGGAGAAAAGCCATTAGAAACTCATTAAATGTCACTAATGAGCAAAACACCACGGATTTGCATATATGGTAGAATATTTAATTGTTTTGGTGGGTTAAAGGAGGATAATAAGGGGTATGAGGAGGTATTCATGCGTGGGCATGTTCGGGCGAGAAGGTCATTAGCAGTGTTACCGTAGCGAAACCGCGTTGCCGGCTCTGAGCCCTCGGCGCTTGGTCCCGAGCGACTCCGAGCCGTAGGCTGTTGGCTCCGAGCGGCTCCGAGCCCTTGCCTCTTGACTGCGAGCCGTCGGCTCTTGTCTCCAAGCCGTCGGCTCTTGGCTCCGAGCCCTCGGCTCTTGGCTCCGAGAGACTCCGAGCGGCTCCGGCTTTTCTTTATCTTCCTTTTATCTTCCTTATCTGCCCCTTATCTTCCTTTTATCTTCCTCTTATCTTTCTTATCTTCCTCTTATCTTTCTTATTTTTCTCTTATCTTCCATATCTTCCCCTTATCTTCCTTATCTTCCTTTATCTTCGTTTTATCTTCCTCTTATCTTCCCCTTATCTTCCTTTTATCTTCCTTATCTTCCTTTATCTTCCTCTTATCTTCCCCTTATCTTCCTTTATCTTCCCGTTATCTTCCTTTATCTTCCTCTTATCTTCCCCTTATATTCCTTTATCTTCCCCTTATCTTCCCCTTATCTTCCTTCTATCTTCCTTTATCTTCCTCTAATCTTTCTTATCTTCCTTTTATCTTCCTTATCTGCCTCTTATCTTCGTTTTATCTTCCTTTTATCTTTCTTTATCTTCCTCTAATCTTCTTTTTTCTCCCTTTATCTTTCTTTATCTTCCCCTTATCTTCCTTCTATCTTCCTTTTATCTTCCTTTATCCTCCTCTTATCTTCCTTAAATTCCCCTTATATTCCCTTATCTTCCCAGGAAGATAAGGGAAAATAAGGGGAAGATAAGGAAGATAAAAGGAAGATAAGGGGAAGATAAGAGGAAGATAAAGGAAGATAAGAAAGATAAAAGGAAGATAAGGGGAAAATAAGGAAGATAAGGGGAAGATAAAGGAAGATAAGGAAGATAAGGGGAAGATATGGAAGATAAGAGAAAGATAAGAAAGATAAGAGGAGGATAAGAGAGATAAGAGGAAGATAAAAGGAAGATAAGAGGTAGATAAGGAAGATAAAAGGAAGATAAGGGGAAGATAAAGGAACATAAAGGGAGATAAAAGGAAGATAAAAGGAAGATTAGAGGAAGATAAAGGAAGATAAAAGGAAGATAAAAGGAAGATAAGGGGAAGATAAGGGGAAGATAAAGGAAGATAAAGGGAGATAAAAGGAAGATAAGAGGAAGATCAGAGGAAGATAAAGGAAGATAAAAGGAAGATAAAAGGAAGATAAGGGAAAGATAAAGGAAGATAAGGAAGATAAGGGGAAGATATGGAAGACGAGAGAAAGATAAGAGGAGGATAAAAGAGATAAGAGGAAGATAAAAGGAAGATAAGAGGCAGATAAGGAAGATAAGAAAGATTAGGGGAAGATAAGGGGAAGATAAGAGGAAGATAAAGGAAGATAAGGGGAAGATAAAGGAAGATAAGGGGAAGATAAGAGGAAGATAAGGAAGATAAGGGGAAGATAAGAGGAAGATAAAGGAAGATAAGGAAGATAAGGGGAAGATATGGAAGATAAGAGAAAGGTAAGAAAGATAAGAAGAAGATAAGAAAGATAAGAGGAAGATAAAAGGAAGATAAGGGGCAGATAAGGAAGATAAAAGGAAAATAAAGAAAAGCCGGAGCCGCTCGGAGTCTCTTGGAGCCAAGAGCCGAGGGCTCGGAGCCAAGAGCCGACGGCTTGGAGTCAAGAACCGACGGCTCGGAGTCAAGAGGCAAGGGCTCGGAGCCAAGAGCCTAGGGCTCGGTGTCGCTCGGAACCAAGCGCCGAGGGCTCAGAGCCGGCAACGCGGTTTCGCTATGGTAACACTGCTAATGACCTTCTCGCCCGAACATGCCCACGCATGAATGCCTCCTCATACCCCTTATTATCCTCCTTTAACCCACCAAAACAATTAAATATTCTACCATATATGCAAATCCATGGTGTTTTGCTCATTAGTAACATTTAATGAGTTTCTAATGGCTTTTCTCCTTTGTGTTCTACACGTAAGGGTCTGATTTTTTTTATGAGCTACCAAACCATAGCATCGAATTATTTAACCAAGCTCTGTAATATTCCGAAGTAGACTCCGACAATTAAATATATTTAGACTAAGAACTCGCTAAGAGTTATCATCCAAAGCGAAACTTGATGAACTTTGCACAGTTCTTAAACGTATAAACACCACAAAAGCGAACCAAATATCTAATATAATATTCACATGCAAGCTTTACGTTGCTATGTGCCAGTGTTCAATATGTTTTAAACCCCTTAGCTCACGGCTTTTCGAATTGATTCCTCACACTATCTTAAGTTCTTCTTATATACGGCTTCTCAAAGTGATTCCTCATTCTATCTTCTCACGATTTCTTCAGTTATAAACAAGTCGCCTAACCCCGCTTTTTCTCCCTTTTGAATCCTAATTATATTTCTTGATTCAATGCACTTTGCATCGTTTCCATGTTTTGCTCTAAAAATGTATACTTTTTCGCGTTCGCCTAACCCCATTTTTCTCCCTTTTGAAAATCATGAGATTTACTCAATTAAATGAAACAAAATAGGTCTAAGTCCATATGATGACAAACGTTTTATTTTAGATAATAGCTATGACACTTTTGCTTATGGACATTATAAGACGAAATAAATCAACTGTTTGTACTAATACACGCACACTGTTTAAGGTACATACTGCTTTGTCTTTATAGTTTTACAAATTTCCTATGCGCAGTATATTAAATTGGTTCAAATAAATGTTGTTATTAATAACTTGGTCTTTGGTCAGTGTAGATGGAAGTTAACAGAATGGGGTGTTGGGGGTGTGTTTGGGGGTATTTCGGGGGGGGTGGGGTGTTTGGGGATGTCTGGATGTTTGGGGGATGTTTTGGGGGTGTTGGTGTGTTTCGTGGGGATGTTGGGTGTGTTTAGGGGTGTGGAGGGGGTGTGGAGGGTAGGGAAAGGGGGTGGGGTGCATTCAAGAGATAGGGCCACAGGGCCTCAAAAAAGGCCCTCCGGGCCATATTTAGTTTTAAGTATAATATTTAAAACGGGGGGTATGGGAGCAGACAAAGTGTATTCTTGAAACGGGACTAATTATCAAATAAAAGTCCCTCCGGGACACATAGGTCCTTGACAATCTAGCGAAATTTTAGTTGTCATTAAAACCCTAAACGTTTTAATTAAGTAAACTGTGAAACACTTGTTTCAGTAAACATCAGTTTAACTGATTGATAGGGTACGTTATCATTAGGTAACAACACCGCTAAGATGCTAAATTGATATAAGAACATAAATATAAATAGCGATGTCACGGGTGGTGCTCTTTGCACCACCCACACTCTCAGAACCCCTCTTCCCTATACTACTTGTGTGCATTTTTTGTCATATGTTTTCTGTAATAAATGTATCTGGGTGCCAATGGGAAATACTAATTATAAACAAATTTTTCACTTGATTAAAGTGAAATTTTTTTTGGACCAGGTGTTTTTAAAAAAGATTATTTAGTTCTTTGACAACATTATAGACTGCAAAACTAGACAAGGTTTTACAGGCAGAAATTGACGAATTTGTAATATCTCCAGCTGGAGCATACTGAAGTGTTCACTGTGCTTATTCCTGTTGTATTATATTATTTTATCTATGTTTACTTTGTAATTATACCCAATAAGAAATTAGCAATTATAGAAGCTACAATATCAATAGTTCTTAATGTTATTAATAGTAAACTCAATATTATATATTGAGTTTACTATTGAGTTTACTATTGAGTTTACATATATTGTATATACATATATAATATACATTAAAAAAGCAAATACTTTATAAATAAATCAAAACATTTGTGATTAATTTTTGGGCAATAAATTTTATTAAGGTGGCTCCCTATTTCAATAAATACGCGCTGTTTCATAGGCTCATTATCTAATGTTATTTACAAGTTTAAAATTTTGTTAGATAAATACCAATTAGACCTTACTATAGCAGAACTATCGCAGATATAAAATATCTATAAAAAAGTTCAATTGTTTGCTGTTACCATGGTAATAATGACGTTGGAACTTTGGTATATTTTCAAATATTGCCTAATTGAAGCGGCATGTCTTCAGTTTGCTTCGGTGAATTTTTTTTAAAAATTGCTGAGATGATAGATACTGTTGTGGAGAATATCCATGCACAAAATCAGAGAGGGTTGTATGGACAGATTTTTCACTATAAAAATTATCGATTTCTGTCTTATGAAAAAGTTCTGTCTTTCGAATCGACAAGATCGCTGTTTACGCATGCGTAGCGATACTATTTCTAGTCACCAGTCCCCTATTGAAATTACCGTAGTGAGCCACCTGAAGGCTCAGCTTTCGTCTTGTTAGGCCGGGACGTCTTCAGAGCTTACAAAACATTGAAGTATCCCAAAATGTTTTCATTTATTTTTTTAACAACTCCATGTAAAGCTTCAAAAAGCAGATTATAATTATTGTAAAGCAATAGGGGAGTTCAAGGTTTATTTCGCCATATTGCAAGGGGTGCAAAACCATTGGGGCGAGCGCGCGGCCATGCCTATATATCCTTGTTAAAATCATATCGAAACTTGCGAAGCAAGAAGGATATCTCTTCGGTTTTTGTCGAATTCGTCTTTAATCGTCGTTTGAATCGCTTTTCTGTGGGCTAGTATGTTCGTTCTTTGATTTTAGACCATTATCGCTGATAAGCAACGCGTAGAAACGCTATAATACGAAAGTTTCCTCAACTGAGGGGTGGCTGCGCTGTTATGACGGGCACGACTGAGTGACGATTTCAGCAACGCAATGTAAAACTTTAGCTCCAACTCTCTTGTAAATCACTCGAACTTCAAGCGTAACTTTGGGCTAGGGGGCCCCTGGCCCAAACTGAAAAGCCCCCCCGGCCCCGGGGGACCTACGGTGCGAAGCCCCCAAATTGAATTTCACGTGCCCCAGAAGTGCATTTTCGGCGATTTCTGCGAGGAATTTTGAAAATTAATCGGTATAACAAGGGGAAATTCATCATAAACGTTTGTTGGATTATAAGAATATTTATCAACCCGTTGATACCCGCAGGTGAGCCGTCTTATATCAAGAATATAGTCACTGACGAAAATACCGTAATCACGTAACTACCTTTGAAAACTCACCTTACAATATAAACACATTACAATATAAACACAGATTTATTTACAAACAAAACAAAACAAACTAACCTGGCTTTACACTGCTGCATTAAAAGCAAACATAAGACTTTTTTTATGATTTGGATAAACACAAAAATGGTTAGTCTAACTGCTATACCTGAGATAACACAGGTCTTTTGACAATACACTTCAACTTTATAGTTTATATCCCGCCGTTTGACAGAGAAAACTTCATGATGGACTGGGCATGCGGAGAAACTGTAATTTGACCGTGAGCTAAAGGCCTGGGACAAGTAGCAGAATAGAAATCCATCTCTACCTTTATTAACCTGTTGCAACGTTCTGAATTTGTTATGAAACTGTTTGAAACTTCATACCAATATTTAAATGATGGAAAGCTATATCCAGTTCAACGACGACTGACGATTTCCCAATAAATACGTGAAAATGTTGGAATCCCCATAAAGGACATCCGACATCCTGGCCCTGCATTGCCTATAGGAGTTACGCCACTGCTCGAACTTCAAGCGTATAGTAACGTAAGTAACCAGAGGTTCATCTTCGTCATCTGAAGTCTGAAATATCCTCTTTCTCGTTGTCAAACGAAGTGTATTATGTATATCTCCTCGCAGGAAAGAGATAGTGACTACGTTTCGGGTTGCGCGTGTTTACTTCTATAAATATGTACACGTTATTAACTGGCATATACAGGGCAAAATATAGTTAAATGCAGTTTAAGTCTAGATCTAGCTATTAAAGTGCCTATGTCATCCTCAGGGACTTTACATATTTATACTAATTGGAACATTCTGAGAAGATTTGTACTATATCTTCTCAGGCGAAAATTTCATCTTCATGGATTTTTTTGCCGTTAAAGTTGACGGAAGTGACGTCGAAAGAGGAATTTGTCTATATGAAAACCACTGTACAGATTCCTCTTTTGACGTCACTTCCGTCAACTTTAACGGCAAAAAAACCATGAAGATGAAATTATTTTTTTTAAGGAGATATATTACAAATCTTCTCAGAATGTTCCAATTAGTATAAATATGTAAAGTCCCTGAGGATGACATAGGCTACATGTTGATTGTATTTTTGTCGAATTAAACGTATAATTATTTTGAAGAACGAAGCAATTTTATTTGGAAAATTTGACACCGTTGGCATTGAAGGCTGATAAACAAGCAGAAAATACGGATATTCTTGACAAATGTTTGCTTACGCCAAGTTACTGCCGAAATCTGGTGATTTGGCCGCTTATTAAGACCCAAAATTTTAAGATAATACCTCTTCACCCAACATTCTGGACTGCGTTTGTTGTTATCGCAGTATCCCACTATACAGCGAGGCGTTTTGTCTCTGCTAAAATCGACAAACAGCCGCGTCCCGTGTCTGCCACAATGGCGCAGCGACCCCTCAGTTGAGGAAACTTTCGTATTATAGCGTTTCTACGCGTTAATGGTCTAAAATCAGCGATAATGGTCTAAAATCAAAGAACGAACATACAATGCAACTCACAGGAAAGTGATCCAAACAACGATTAAAGACGAATTCGACAAAAACCGAAGCGATATCCTTCTTGCTTCGCAAGTTTCGCCATGATTTTAACAAGGATAAATAGGCATGGCCGCGCGCTCGCCCCAATGGTTTTGCACCCCTTGCAATATGGCGAAATAAACCTTGAACTCCCCTATTATAATTGTTTGCTGCTGCTAGTCAGCTAGTGCCAAATGGAGTCTTAGACGGCTACCCTATATTTTTGCGTAGCTTAGCTTTTTAACCTTTTTGTTTTTCGGCATCTTGCTTTTGAACAATGGTGGAAAAAGCATTTTTTTGGCTAGCGCTCGATCCCACCAAAACCCCATACACCATCGAAACGCTCTGCATGCAGGATGATATTTTTTCGCCCAATATTTGTTTTCATCAATTTCGATTATTTTTCCTGGCCCATCGTTTTTTTTTATTACTATATACGCAAACTAGTTATCTGGCGAAGCTGTACCAATCTATACCAAAGTGTGCCAACTAGTTATTTTCATCTCGTGCATAACTAACTCTTCATGCAGGATAGAGATTAACCCAATAGTATGTCATTTTTAAAACCTTTGCCAAAGATAAATGTAACTTAGTAAACCAGTTGCCATCCCAAATATAATGCATGGAGATTTTGTGACGGCAATCACGGTTGAAGCACTGCCAAAGTACACCATTGCTATTGAAGCATTATAGCAATTTACTACAAAGACCATTGAAATTGGCCAGTAATTCATTGGTAATAAGCCATTCCCTTAGCTTTCAGAATTAGCAGAAAGGATATATTATTCTCATTTAATTGGATAGCGTGTTTTTCCTTTTAACATATTTGTCTCAGTACCGTATAGGAAAGACCGTTACACCTTTGAGGGAAAAACTTGACGTTTGCATATTGGTTTGCCCTTTGAGACAATCGAAGGTCACCCTGCTAGCAGGGACAACCTTTCTTCACATAAACGCTTTGTAAACTACATCTCTGGAGGCAGGTTGACCCCATTGACAGGGACAACTTTCATCCATGTAAATACCCCCTGAGGAGAAAATGAAAATCACGAGGCCGTTAACCGAGTAATTTTCATTGTTCTCCAGTCTTTGTAAAACATGAGAGAATAATGAAATCACGGGGTTGCAGGCCGAGTGTTTTGGGGTTTTTTTTAATGTTTTACAAACGCGAGAGAACAATGAAAATTTCGAGGTAATATAGGCCGAGTGATTTTTGTTGTTCTAGAGTGTTTGTAGCCCCTTGGTAAAACACGATACACGAGTTTATGAAACAGCTTCTCAATCGTCTATTATAGTAAAACTAATACGCATACACCATCATGGCGATTAGTGGAGTTATTTTGAACTCCCGAAAGTTGCTTCTTTTTCTGTATGTTTTGCAGTCGTTCTACGGATTGCACCATCCAATAAGATGTGGTGGAAGTGTGTTTTTTACAAAGCCAAGCTTCTTTATGAGGGTAAGGGGATTATATTGGTGGTTAAATTGTTTAACGGTCGCGCTCGCCGGTAACGGTTAAACTATAGCCGCTAACGAACTTCACCAACCTAAAGCTTGGATTCAGACTTTTCTTCTACGCCAGTTTATCCTTCGCCCTATTATGTCTGTCCGGAGATGTGGAAACAAATCCTGGGCCTAACTTTACAAACCGTACTACCTCTTCCAAACCTGGATACAGCACACCGACCAAAACCAATTCAGACATCAATTGTGCACTGCTTAACGAGTAGAAGCCTAAAGAGCGTTCACCGCATGGACACTGATAAACTTACGACTAATTTGGCCCGCTTTCAAAACCTTATCTATACGGATCGGAGAATATTCAAATAGCATTTGTAACGGAAACCTGGCTTAACTCTGACATCAAAAACATGGAAATTCTACCAACTTCGGACTTTACTATATTTCGAAAAGACAGACAAACATATCGTGGTGGTGATGTGCTACTAGCGGTAAGAACAACCCAATTTAAATCAATCAGAAACGTCTATATGTCAACTACGAACATAGAACTTGTGTCTTGTGTAGTTACAACTTTCTGCAATAGCAAGATCCTTCTCTGCTCGTGTTACAGACCTCCTAATTCAGACTTTGCTTGGAGTATAATGAATTTAACAATTTTCTGGAAAAAGCCCTTGATGAATACGAGAAAGTAGTAATTGGTGGTGTTTTAATCTTCCGAACATCAATTGTGATTTCGTAGAAAATACAGTTGGAACTGAAGAAGTCGGATGAAAAAGAATTTTAAATAACTTTTTTTTAACTCAGCTGACGACTATACTCCGACCCGTTGCGGTAACGTGCTTGATCTCGTCATCACAAGCACGCCAGATGGATGGATGGATGGTTTATTCAAATAACATCGCAGCCCATAGGCTGAATTACGTAATTATTTACATAATAAAAGGTATACGCTATATATATTACAAATTCTAATATAATAATAATATAAAACCTATCAAAAGTTTGTTCAAACGTTCTGAATATTTAGGTTAAGACAAGGCATTTGCTTGTTGGGCCATTGCTAAAATAAACGAGTTCTTTGCTCTGTTCGTATGGACACGAGGCAGGCTATACGAGCGACAATTCCTAAAATTGTATCTTGGATTATTAAGTGGCGGAAGTAAACTATTAAGCTTATGATTTGAATCGGACACTATAGCACCAAAAAGCTTATTATAACACAATAGACTGTGATGATCTACCATAGGCGTTACGCCCAAAACTTCACATGCATTATTGTAACTTGTACCAGGCATAATTATCGATAGCGCCCTTTTCTCGATACGCACGAGTTCCTTCTTTAGATACTGCGGAAGGGCATTATAAAAAACCGGTATAGCATAATCAACTGTGGATCTTACGCATGATGTATAGAAAAGAACTAAATCTATGGATGGCAATCTGGCCCGTTTGAGTTGCACTAGATAGTATAGTTTCTTACTCGCTTTCTTAACTACATCTTCCACATGGGCATTCCAAGTTAAGTTGTCGCTTATAGTGAGCCCCAGTAACTTGGCACTACTAACTATCTCCAGCTCTTTTCCATCAACAATTATCGCATCAAACACCTCGGGTTTCCGAGCGAAGGATATTCTGAGCTCTTTGCATTTGTCGGGGTTAAGATGAACTCTATTTTCCCGGGACCACTGGGTAACCTGATTAGTTATACCCTGAGCATGACTAACATTTCCTTTCGGAACAATCTCGGAGACTGTTGTGTCATCGACAAATTTCCATAAATATGGCGAACTAATATCTAAGTCGTTTATCATTAAAATGAATAACCACGGGCCCAATTTAGTACCCTGTGGTACCCCAGAGGGAACTAAGCCCCAACTCGGAAAAACAACCCTTAGCTAACTTAATCCTTTGTGATCTATTCGACAAAAAATCAATTATCCAATTCACAACACTGCGTGGTATATCTAACTTACATAACTTGTTAATTAGAATACGATGATCAATAAAATCAAACGCCTTGCGATAATCGAATAACATAGTTCTCGCTGTCGCCCCGAATAACATAGTTCTCGCTGTCGCCCCGAGATCGCGTAAAAATCCGCGAGACACTCTTGTCAAGTGAAACTGGCATCCTCACAGATCACGCCATCGTCCTGTTTGACATCCAAAGTGAAACCTCCCGCTACCACCCGTGGATATGTCTATGACTATCGGCATGCACATTTCAACGGACTTCGTTTGGCTATTCAAGAACAAGATATGTGCGCTCTCATGCATTGACCTGTCTTCAGGCATCGATGAAAACTGGATAACATGGAAAAATAGCATAACAGATTTTAATTAGTTTAGACTATCCATACTAAGGTTCAGTTTATTTGCAAGAGCGTTCCAAATTCGACAAGTTCTGATAAAAAAGGATCTCTGGTAGGTGGTAGTTTTACATTTACGGGTAACAAATTTTACTGCATTACCACTAGATGATCTAGTGGCCCTGTGAGTACGCGTAATAGGAAGAACAGAGGACTTAAGATTAACTAAACCATGTGTTATTTTAAATAATACCATGATCGCCTCGGATTCTTTTGTTCTCCGAGGGAATGTAAACCTCGTATTTCCCTCATTGCTCATGCAAGAGGGAAATTTATCCGTTGTCTTCTAATTTTCCCGTGCATGTTGATGAGGGAAAATTAGAAGACAAAGAAATATTTTGTCTTCTTCTAAATTTCCCGCTTGCATATATTTTCCCTCATCAACATGCACGGGAAAATTAGATGCAACTTCTCTGATCAACCGTGTAAATTTCCTGTCGGTAAGATTCTCCAAGTTTTCCTCGGCGATCATAATATTACAAACTAATAACATGACTTTTCGGGAAATTAGCGATTAAATTTCCCCTTTGCCTCGGGAAGGTTTGTAAAACTCCTCGGGCCTGCAGCCCTCGGACTTTCACAAACCTTCCCTCGGCGGCGGGGAAATTTAATCGCTATTTCCCCGAAAAGTCATGTTATTACTTATAAGAACAAGATCATATTTAAATATTCATGCCAGTAACAAATACGAAGTAGAGACAAGGAATATAACCTGGTGTTATAGTCGATAGTACAAAAAAAACGGCAGGTTGAGGATATACTTGGTATACTATATAACCAATCAGATTACGGAAAAGCTCATATCCGCATAACATGCTATATAATAAGTATAATTATTAGGGAGTGGTTATCCCGGGTAGTAGAGGGTCGACAATATTATTTCAAATTGATATGTTTATACTATAAAAAGAGTGTTTAATCTTTGTGGAGAGGTTACAACTTGGTTTTATACACCTTAGGTAGGGATTATGACAGTCCAAAATTTCTCAGGAGAGGAGCTACGGATTTCCACGTAAAAATCAGCCACACCTACCACCTTATAAATGGTGACCACTCCCTAAATGTAAATAATGTTCATTATTATCAACAGCATATATTTTATTATTTATATTACATATTTTAATTATTACTGTGTACATATTGTTTTTCAATATTACATGCTATTTCTCCATATTTTATAGAGCTATGAAAATATTTGATAAAATTAATAAAGTAAGATGGAATAAGTATAGTGATCTAAGGCGGGGTAAGTGGTCCAAAGTGGGGTAAGATGGAATATACTGATCTAAGGTGGGGTAAGTGGTACAAAGTGGGGTAAGGTGGAATATAGTGGTCTAAGGTGGTCTAAGGTGGTCTAAGGTGGGGGTAAGTGGTCCAGGAATATTTTAGCCAATTCCTTTTTATTAATTTGCATTCAAAAACCTCTCCATTCTCTCTAGCTACTTTTTAGACATAAGCTAAGATTATAACAACTTACAAAATTACACTGGTTTTAATATCCAAAACATTACAAACAGCCAAAAGACCGCATAAAATGATTGCGTATCCTAACTGCCAGTCATCTTTGTCGATACTTTAAAGAACAGTGACAAAATATTTTTCCATCGTCATTATTCAACAGTTAAAGTAACTGTGTTAATAGAACTTGAGTGAAAATGTTATTTGCCAGAATTTTTTGAAACCATTGTTGACTATTAAGTTTTACAAACATACAATCTGACAGGGGCGGATCCAGGATTTTTTTAAAGAGGGGGTTGACACCTTTAGGGGGTCCGGGGGTATGCTCCCCCGGAAAATGTTTCATTTCTGATACCCTGAAATGCTATTTCCTGCATTTTGGGGACAATATTAGGAACAGAAATAGTGATTTTTATAAGCTATATTATACACTAAACAGAATTGATATATTATATAATATAATATACCGTTCAAAGAATACATATATAATAGGCCAGGGGGGTTGCAATCAGTGCTGGAAAATGTCCGGCAGCGCCGCTGCCAGGAAATTTTTTGTAAAAGTTGTTCACAGGAAATTTTTTGTATCCTGCAGGAAATATTTGTCAGTTTTTTTAATCCAAGTCAAAGTTTAAAGATAAATTTTCTATTCTTCAAAAAATCGAAAAACGTCACGGTCACACAATCACACAATTTTGATGGGCATCACTTTTGATCGAATATCAAGTTTCATATTCGATGACTCGTCTTTCTATATTCTTGCCAAACCCAGCGGCGATTTGTAAACAATTCGAAAGCGTTTTGAAGGTTTATTATATGACCTTAACCTGTCTAAGTTTCGTATATCCTTGCGCAAATGACGCAACGATTTGTTCTAGAAAACAATGAAATATTTATCATTTCAGTATAGTGTTGCTGTTGCAGACTGCAGCTGTCATTGTGCATTTGCAAGAATGCAAGCTGCTTTTATCTTATTGAACTGTTTCAGCATTTCGATTTTTGACGCTAGTACTTGTATTACGTAGTATTCAATTGAAAAAGTTCGCTATTTCAAAGTATGTATAGGTACCACATTCAGATAAATTATGGTTTTGAGATCCAAACTTGCAAGTAAAATTGAAAAATTCTATCAGGCAGGAAATCGTTAATTTAGTTTAGCAGGAAATATTTATTTTTGGATTTTGCTGCCAGGAAGAAAAATGCTTTATCTAGGACTGGTTGCAACCCCCATACCCCCCCTGGATCCGCCACTGAATCATTTATTATTTTTAGGTTTATTTTTGTCTAACATAATTTGCTATAGAGATGTATCTAGTATTTTCTCAGAATAGGCCAAATACCAACTGAGGAGAACTGACTTTAAGGTGGCTCCATACAGTTTCTAGAAAAATGGAAAATACAAGTTTGAGAGTTCAAAACACGTGCATAAATAATTTGGTAAAAGAATAAAACTAAATGTTATGCATAGTTAAAAAGTCTGACAATCAAAAACTGTTACCAAATAAATAGCAACAGTTGTTGCTATGGCAACAATGACGTTTCACAATGGCTGCCAATTACCCTTCAAACTAATTTAATTCGAAAAAAATTTTGGTGACCCCCAATATTTTTTTCATTAAAACTTTTCTTGAAGTATGAGTAATCAATTGGCCGATTTTAAAAAATTCTGTAAAACGAATAATTTTTTTTCCGGAAAAATCATACTTCAAGAAAAGTTTTAATGAAAAAAGAATTGGGGGTCACCAAAGTTTTTTTCGAATTAAATTGATTTGAAGGGTAATTGGCAGCCACTTTGAAACGTCATTGTTGCCATAGCAACAACTGTTGCTATTTATTTGGTAACAGTTTTTGATTGTCAGACTGTTTAAATATGCATAACATGCATTTAGTTTTATTCTTTTTCCGAATTGTTTATGCACGTGTTTTGAACTCTCAAACTTGTATTTTCCATTTTTCAAGAAACTGTATGGAGCCACCTTAAACGATAGTGGGTAAGAATTGACAAATTAAGCAAGCAGTTCACCAAACTTCTTCTAATGTAATATTAATATTGATAAACTGTTGATAAAAGTAAATTAAAACACAGTCACCTTATCTTGGTCCCCTTCCCGACTTGAATGTGGAAATATTAACGCTTTACATCAAAGTGGTAGTTAATTCATAAACAGCCTTAAGACTGTTAAGTGGAAGACATAAATACATAATAATACAGTGCAGTCAGGGGCGGACTGGCCAGTCGTGCTTACCGGGCAAACGCCTGGTGGGCCCCTTGCCTGTTGGGCCCCCTTTGGGCCCTTAATGTTTTTGACTTTGCAAAAGTAAAACAAGGCTATGTACAATCAGGAAATACATGCTTAGGATAAAATAATTATCTAGTGTTCATAGTGGAAGCTATAGTTTCTTCCGACATTTCGAGTTCCGGAATTATGAAGAAAGCCATCAAACGTGGTGCACAGAATAGGCATAAGAAAAAGGTGAACGACTTGCAAGACGAAGCTCCTCTGAAAAGAGAACAATGTTTAGGGTCCGCGGAGTTGGAGGGAAGTGGACCAATCTTCCCCTTTTTTCCCTTCTAATATAGAGTCGTTCTTTACAATTTGTTGAGATTACTCAAAAAGAAAATGTGGATCTAAAAAGTTTGAAACGCTTCAAACATCTGATCTACAATCATATTAAAATATATGTTGTATAGTCGATAAGTGGTTAGCGCATGGGAAAAAATGCGTACGGAAATGCGTCGTCCTTTGTTTTTATTGGTAACCCTCAGGCCTTAATAGGCTTTGACCTTACAACCATGCATATTTTTACATTCAGCGTTAATGTATGTTTTCACAAACTAATATACTATTTAAAGCCTAATTTGGACAAAATCTTTGTAAAAAATGACGAAATGTGCCATTACAAACATGTTTTAAAACTATTAAAAGTTTGCTCAAAACTGATGTCAGAATGCGGGAAATGCCATATCAGAGACCCAAATTTCAAAATGTTCCGGGGGAGACACATGCGGACCCACAACAACTTGGTTTGGAAACGGGGCCGTCTTTTACAGCAAATCGCCCGGGCCCCTCTGATGTAGCCAGTCCGCCCCTGAGTGCAGTAGTAATAACTTGCTCCTCTTGAATGGCAAACTTTCGTTTTATAGGAGTATTCAAAGACAAGGAGTTCCACGAATCCTGTTTAATATTGAATATAAAGAACTAAGGATTGATATCATAAACAAAATGGGTAGATTTGCACAGATAACATAAATTTCTTTGCACAATTTGAGATACAATCCCCCCAAACGATGTATGCAATCTCAGACTGCTCCAAACTCAGACCGTTTCGACGCGTGCGGAGATTGCAAGCGCTGGTTCGAGCATGCGCACTACTTAGTTTACAATCTCAGCGCGGTGACAATCTCAGACCGCCACACCGGTCCTTTGATTGGCTTTTATAGTAGCCAATCAGCAGTATCGTTATACCAACCACAGGTTTCACAAATTAAAGAGCAGGGGAAAGTGGATATTAAAGTTGCATAACAGAATTGGCTCGGTCACTTGAGTTTTATTTTGGGATCTTTTACATTACTTTAAAATACATTTTTAAAGCTGTGTAGTACTCCTTAATTAATATTACAAAGATATTAAAGCTAGAAGTCAATGTATTAACAAAATGCATTGGTGTTATAATTATTGAGACGAGAATTGTGCACTATTGGGCGTGGTGGCTTTGCTGGTATGTCAATTGCAAGAAATAATCAGAAGAGGATTTTTGATGAAAATTATTCAACTCTTCCCCTCCTGTGCCACCCAAAATGCCCCCTTCATTATTTTACTCTAATGCCTTATGAATTTACTCATCAAGTTGGAACCTCTAGGAGAGAAAGGGTCAAGCCCCTTTCCTCTACTAGTGAGTCACTGACTGATATATGCTTGTGAAAGACTGAATAATATAACATGGCTTTTGGGTCTTGAACTGTATTAAATCAAAATGTGTTGGTCCACTGGATTATATTATCATTTCTTCTCTGGGTTATATTGGTTTCAAAAATACTTGGGACAGAATTAATAAGGTCCATATACATGTACAGTATCTAGATTTTCTGTATAAACAATCAGACATGTTTTCCTGCTCCACTTGTTTTTAAAGGTAAGAAACTGTATGCACGAACATACCAACAGTTGTTTCTTGAAGCAGTTTTTAAATAGATAGACTTATTAACTTGAGGTAAAGTAATCGTCCATGACAACATAATGAACCCATTTCAAAATGAACAAAACCATTGAACAAAAATATCAAATATACCCTATGATTTAGATCAAGTCAAAATCTAAGATCAAGACGGTTATTACTCGAGTGTATAAATAAAGGAGTAAAAAAGTATTGAAGTGTCAAATTATGTCAAGTTATAATATCTGATCCTCGAGCGACGAGCTGGATGAGCAGTCACCTTGACCAGAAAATCAGACGTAAATTAGAGAATAACGGCAAATCAGGCGAAATAAACGTCGAAGTACTGCTAGGTTACAAAATAAATATAAATTAATTAATGTGAGTCCCAACCAAAGTGTTCTAAATGCCACAAACTTCGAAACACTATTTTTCAAATCATGTTCACTCCTCGAAGGTTCATAATGAAGTGAAGCATTTGCGATGCGAAATTGATAATATGTTTCAAGCGCAATGCATTCTGGGAAGACCTTCGTACCTCCTCTGGGTCCATATTACATTCTAGCCATCCATGACACTTCTCATCAAGCCCTCTAAAAACTTCACTTTGTAAATTTTTCTTTGTATTCTTCTAACCACTTCTAGTCTCTGTATTATTAGTTTGTAGAATGACTTTCAGCTTACCCCATACCTCTTTCCACTCCCCACATATTGATTCCATTCACTTTGTGAAAATGTCATATAGGGGGCTACTCTAACTTTGGTCTCATTATAGACATCTCGCATACTTTTCAGCCCTCTTCCTCCTGTATTTCGTGGTAGATACAGCCTCTCGTCACTTGCCTGTCGTCCATGCATCATTTTGTTCCCTCACTAAACGCTTAACAATCATATATAGCTCTGCTAAGTCATTTTTACAAAAACGGCATACATTCACGACGTATCCAACAACTGGCCATGGTATATAACTCTACAATTTATAGCGTTAACTAAGTTCGTATCATATAGTTCCAATTGTATCAAACTTTCCATTCTTTCCTGTACTTCCAATGACAGTCTTTCTAGAACTTTCTCTTTATCTACTTTCTTTCCTCGTTCACATCCGATAAACTTGTGAGCTAGTTTCACTGATTTCAGGGACTATAAGGCCTTCGTTATTCCTTCAAGAACATCTAATCCCTTGCTTTTCACTATTTTGCCGGCCTCTTTCAAATACTCTTAACATGCCCCTATATCATGGTTGGACGTACAATAATATATTTGCAATAGCCAATATTTTGTAGTTTTCCTGATAAACTTTAAGATCATCCACAAACAAACTGTGCGTTTCACTACTTCTCTCTTTCCAGGTGATTCCATTTTGTAACATTTTGCCGTTTCACTTAACATCATCATGACTGGTAACTCACTTAAACAAAATTAAAGCCCACTAGCGAGTAGCTATCTCCCTGCAGAAAGCCCGTCCTAATGTATATATATTCCTCTACTCATCGTCTCATCCTTCTTTCTCCATCCATATCCAACCTTGTCCTCCACTTTTCCATCCGGTTTTCAACTACCTTACATACATTTTCTGGTACACCCATCCATGTATAAATCCAGTCATGGCGAACCATACCATATGGTTTCTGATAATCATAATATGCAACAGCTAGATTGCGTAGTTCATCCATGATATACAATTATCGACTAACAGCTGGTCAACTGTTCCCAATACCCCTTCTCTCGCACCCATTTGATTTTGATGCCACATTTCATTTTGTTCTGCGTGGTTTTTTAAAAACTTCGAAAGCATTCCAGTGAAGATTCTATATACTTTAGTCAAGCACGTGGTCGATCGACGATCTTTCACAACACTAGCTTAGGTCTTTGGTATCATCACACTTTGTCCCTCTACAATCCGAGTGGGGCCCGAACGAACGCTCTTATTTTTTCCCACCAATAATTCAATTCTGTATTCCATCTATTCCAGGGGTTATCCAATTGTTTCGTTTCTTTAGTACTCCAGCCAATTTATTCTCATCGATACTGATCATGAAATCTTTTACTGAGGATATTTTGTTCCTCAATTTTTCTTGGTGATTTCCTTCATCCACGGCTGCATTACAAGGACTCTCCTCTCTTCCCAAATCACCCCCCCCCCCCCCCCCCCCCCACTGCCCCCCTTTTTCATTATTTATTTATTTATTATTATTATATTTATTATATTTATTATATTTATTATTATTATTATCATCTATTTATTATTATTATTATTATTATTATTATTATTATTATTATTAATAATAATAATAATAATAATAATAATAATAAGTGTTAAACCTGTTTTTATCTCTGTATTTACTATTTCTAACATTCTTTCCGTAAAGAAATAAGATCACTTTGTGACTTTGTCACGGAGTCGGTACAAAGATGTTTACAGTGCTTGGGAATTTACAAAACGACTCACAGAACTGGTGAAAGACTCGGTATCGCCTCGTGTTGTTCACGCATATCTCGTGTTTCTGAAATTCGTTATCAAGGCAACTTCGCGCATGCGCGACAGAAAAAGTCGGATGTTACCAAAGGTCTCTTTCCTGTAAAGACCTCCGCCAGCCGGGAAGAGTCAAAGAGCCAGCTCTTCGACATCAGTTCCAAGAATTCAGGTAGAACATCAAGTAGGAAGGATAAGTTAATTGTATATAAATATTTGTTTTTCCCAACATATTAACTTTGGTTTCCATATTGAATTATTTTCAGCAATCAGCATAGGGTCTTTTCAATTTTTTTTCAATTTACGTATCATATTTTCCTAAAGCCAAACTATTACGTAGACCTTAAAGGTGATGTACAGTCCGTTCTGCGCACGTCCGCCATGGAGTCCACAAAATATGACATTCGTAGATAATTACATGAAGTACTCAGCTCAATGTAAACCGTTAGGAGCAACATGGCAGAAAACCAAGTGATTCGGCGAGGATATGTCTTCGGATTTCTTCTATTTCTTCTGAATATATTTTGTTTTGGGTACAAGTACTGAAGAGGAAGTAAGAAAAGCTTACAATCTTGAATAAGGTATCAGTATATTTTTTGTAAATAAAGATGTAAACATTAGTTTCGTACATGCGCAGAACAAACTGTACGTCACCTTTAAATGAAGTAGTAATGAAGTTTTCTTTTTTGCCCGCGCAGGTCGGTTGAAACGCAGGCTCAGTATTTTGTATTCATGCGCATTTGGCTTTTGTGCAGAGAGGCTTTTGTGAATTTCGGATTTATATTTGACATATTTTATTGGAAATCAAAAGGTGGTGTGTGGAGAATTGATAAGATGAAGAGCTGTCTGAAACATGAAGGATCTACAATGAGTAATAATTCTGACTTGCCAAAAAGGAGTTCTAGCAAATATGGAAAAAAGTCTCGTAGGTGTCCAACCTGCACCGAGACATTTGGTACTTTATCAAGTTTAAGACGTCACATGGTATTACATACTGGACAGAAACCATTCAAATGTGATGTCTGTACGAAGACATTTTCTTATTCAAGTAATTTAATAGTTCATAAAAGAACACACACTGGAGAGAAACCTTTCAAATGTGATGTCTGCGACAAAACATTTGCTCGTTTATGTACCCTGCAACATAAAAGAACACATACTGGAGAGAAACCTTTCAAATGTGATTTATGTAACAAAACGTTTGCTCGTTTATCTCACCTGCAACGTCATAAAAGAACCCATACTGGAGAGAAGCCTTTCAAATGTGATGTCTGTAGAAAAACATTTGCTCGTTTATCTACCCTGCAAGATCATAAAAGAACACATACTGGAGAGAAACCTTTCAAATGTGATGTCTGCGACAAAACATTTACTCGTTTATGTACCCTGCAACATAAAAGAACACATACTGGAGAGAAACCTTTCAAATGTGATTTCTGTAACAAAACGTTTGCTCGTTTATCTCACCTGCAACGTCATAAAAGAACACATACTGGAGAGAAGCCTTTCAAATGTGATGTCTGTAAAAAAACATTTGCTCGTTTATCTACCCTGCAAGATCATAAAAGAACACATACTGGAGAGAAACCATTCAAATGTGATTTCTGTAACAAAACATTTGCTCATTTATCTACCCTGCAACATCATAAAAGAACACATACTGGAGAGAAACCTTTCAAATGTGATTTCTGTGACAAAATGTTTGCTCGTTTATTTACTCTGCAGCATCATAAAAGAACACATACTGGAGACAAACCTTTCAAATGTGATATCTGTGACAAAGCATTTTCCAATCAATCTAGCTTTGTAAGTCATCAAAAGACACATAACACAGGGAAAAGTTTCAAGTGTAATTACTGTAACATGAATTTAGATTGTAAAGCATTTGATCGACATTTGTTGACCCATGAACTTGAAGCCACAGAACCAAATGGGATGCAGTACATATGTTTGAAATGTGATGTCACATTTGACTTAGCTACTGTAGTGCATTGGTAAAGCACATGACTGAACTTCATTAACCCTTTTCCCTACCATGGTGGCCTCTTAGTATTTTACTTTGGCTAATGCCAGATTTTACTCGTCAAGGAAAGAAGTCAAGTAGGGAAAGGTTTAAAAACTATCTTGTTAACCCTTTCCCTACCATGGTGGCTTTTTAATATTTACTCTGGTGAAAATCCTGTACAGGATCCTGTCTAAGATCCTAACAGGATCCTGTACAGGATCCTGTACAGGATCCTATAAAAATCCTAACAGGATCCTGTTCAGGATCCTACAGGATCCTGTGCAGGATTTCTGAAATCCTGTAGGATCCTGTGCAAGATTATTTAAAATCCTATATGATCCTGTGCATGATATTTATGATCCTGTGCAGGATTTCTTAAAATCTTGTAGGATCCTGTGCAAGATTGCTGAAATCCTATAGGATCCTGTGCAGGATTACTGAGATCCTATAGGATCCTATGCAGGATTACTGAAATCCTATAGGATCCTGTACAGAAATAGTACATGTACTGAAATCCTGCAGGATCCTGTGCAGGATTACTGAAATCTTGTGCAAGTTCTTAAAATCCTTACACAGGATCATGTGCCAGTTATGTGGTCTGTAAGCTCCTGTACAGGATATTGGTATCCGATCAGACCTGGCATATTGGATCATCTCCAAAAAAGTTCTAAATTAAATTGATCAATAAAGTAATAAAGGATTTGACTTATAATATTTATTTGAAGCAAATTTCATTATTTTGGAACAAATTTAGTATAAAAGTACAATTTTATCCCGCAACAGCTAGAGGCAATCCAGGCTCATGCACTGTACATGTATATAGGTTTGACAATTAACAATAATTTTAAAAATTTGCATGTCATGAGAGTTGTTATAAAACAAATAACAATCTGTGAATAAAAGTGTATTTGATTGATTTAAGAAAGTATAAAGTAAAACATGTCAACAATTTATAACAATCCTCATGCAAATATTATTGTCAACTGTCAAACCTATGCATAGTGGCATGAGGATTGGCTGCCTGTGTAACAGCCTAGGAAACTAAACTACTATCTTTTATTGCAGTCCTAACAGTGCCAAGCACTTGCACTTCATGTTCTGGACCTGTCAGGAACAAATTTCTATAATCGTCATCGTATCAGAAATGTCAAGACCACTTTCCGCTGCTATCGCTTTGATCTCTGCCATCGCACGCGCTTAATTCAGTTGGCACCTTGTCTCTTCGTTTGAAGTTTGAACTTACACTGAATTCGAATACACCGCTATTTGAATTTCCGTTTCATTTCGGGAAAAAATTAAGCCGCACGACGAGTTGAATCTGCTCAGCGAAATGCAAGCAACTCAATGAGGACTTGACGTTCAAGCTACTTGTAAAACTGTGAGAAACGAATGAAAATATGAAACAGCTGTGTATCCTGCCGATATGGAAAACTTTTAATGTTCGAGCGTCTCAGGTGTGTTAATGTCTGGGTCCAGTCCTCTCTGCGCGATCAGCGCAGGCAGTGCAAATAAAGCGTCATTTTTCATTCAAAAGCGACGTATTCTGGGAACGGTTCTTTGTTAATGTTGTGTAAATACGTTTTACTGATTTTATTAAATACAAACTTTGTGCAGTAAAGTGTCACGTGATTAATTATAAACACAAATATGCGTCGGATTAATGTGAAATTACAAACATGCCCTGCCGGGAAGGAAAAGCGTGTTCTTGTACATCGTTTTTGTGTTAATGTGTTAGCTATGAAGGTCTAATACAACAATCAAACTTCGAATGTTGACATTATTAGGTATATCTCCAAGAAATATGGCATGAAAGAGAAATTTTGACGAATATTTTACGAATTATGTACATTAAAGTAATTAAATCGATCTAAATGACACTTTCGAAGTTTGAACACTATAGTTGGGAACATATTCTACCACTACAACGCAAAATGAGCATTGTTGTACAAGGAGAACCTTCCCGGCAGAGCCTCCAAATTTTGGTGTTCAAACTCGCTAGCCGAGGTTTATCAAATGCGCCATATTTTTCGACGAAACAGAAATATATTTGCCCAGCGGCTTTCCGCATAACCCTGGAAACAACAAGGAAAGTCAGGATAGTTCGAAGTCTTTGCAAGTCTTTGCTGTTTAATAACTCCAGAGTCTGTAAATAGTTTTATAATTTACATACGTTCAATATACTGTGCGAAACAAAGAGAGTTATGGTCAGCGAAGTTAAACAAGATTAAAACGAGTCCCGAAGTATTATACACGGCGCCAAGTGAAGGGAATCTTTGCTCACTTTAATACATTTAATATACATCGCTGGATACAACTACAAGTTTTCAATCGACTTAAACATTCCGTGAAAGGCTCCATGATTTTGATTTTGTCAGAAATTTAAGCCGTGGAATTACCACAATTTCAAGAACACGAGCCGTATCTGAAGGCCTTTTCTTCTTCTGATATTATATAAAAAGTGGAGCAGCTCAGCAGTCAGCAGCTGACTCCTTGGATGAAAGTTGATCACCTTTTAATATTCTGATTACCTCTTACCATTTAATATTCTGCCCTATCAATATAATTTTGAACTGATTTTATCTCCTGGCTACCATTATTCTGCTCTGTCAAGATGATTTGGGACTGATTTTACCTCCTGACTACCATTATTCTGCTCTGTCAAGATGATTTTGGACTGATTTGGCCTCCTGACTACCATTATTCTGCTCTGTCAAGATGATTCTGAGCTGATTTTACCTCCTGACTACCATTATTCTGCTCTGGCAAGATGATTTTGAACTGATTTTGCTTCCTGACTACCATTATTCTGCTCTGGCAAGATGATTTTGAACTGATTTTGCTTCCTGACTACCATTATTCTGCTCTGGCAAGATGATTTTGAACTGATTTTTCTTCCTGACTACCATTATTCTGCCCTGGCAAGATGATTTTGAACTGATTTTGCCTCCTGACTACCATTATTCTGCTCTGGCAAGATGATTCTGAACTGATTTTGCCTCCTGACTACCATTATTCTGCTCTGGCAAGATGATTTTGAACTGATTTTGCTTCCTGACTACCATTATTCTGCTCTGGCAAGATGATTTTGAACTGATTTTGCCTCCTGACTACCATTATTCTGCTCTGGCAAGATGATTTTGAACTGATTTTGCTTCCTGACTACCATTATTCCACCCTGGCAAGATGATTTTGAACTAATTTTGCTTCCTGACTACCATTATTCTGCCCTGGCAAGATGATTTTGAACTGATTTTGCTTCCTGACTACCATTATTCTGCCCTGGCAAGATGATTTTGAACTGATTTTGCCTCCTGACTACCATTATTCTGCTCTGGCAAGATGATTTTGAACTGATCTTGCCTCCTGACTACCATTATTCTGCTCTGGCAAGATGATTTTGAACTGATTTTGCCTCCTGACTACCATTATTCTGCTCTGGCAAGATGATTTTGAATTGATTTTGCCTCCTGACTACCATTATTCTGCTCTGGCAAGATGATTTTGAACTGATTTTGCTTCCTGACTACCATTATTCTGCTCTGGCAAGATGATTTTGAACTGA
Source organism: Paragorgia papillata (assembly GCA_035771165.1). Taxonomy (NCBI): domain Eukaryota; kingdom Metazoa; phylum Cnidaria; class Anthozoa; order Scleralcyonacea; family Coralliidae; genus Paragorgia; species Paragorgia papillata. The sequence goes on along the minus strand of JAWNZC010000473.1, from coordinate 500,889 downwards.
TTTTGCTTCCTGACTACCATTATTCTGCCCTGGCAAGATGATTTTGAACTAATTTTGCTTCCTGACTACCATTATTCTGCCCTGGCAAGATGATTTTGAACTGATTTTGCCTCCTGACTACCATTATTCTGCTCTGGCAAGATGATTTTGAACTGATCTTGCCTCCTGACTACCATTATTCTGCTCTGGCAAGATGATTTTGAACTGATTTTGCCTCCTGACTACCATTATTCTGCTCTGGCAAGATGATTTTGAACTGATTTTGCCTCCTGACTACCATTATTCTGCTCTGGCAAGATGATTTTGAACTGATTTTGCTTCCTGACTACCATTATTCTGCTCTGGCAAGATGATTTTGAACTGATTTTGCTTCCTGACTACCATTATTCTGCCCTGGCAAGATGATTTTGAACTAATTTTGCTTCCTGACTACCATTATTCTGCTCTGGCAAGATGATTTTGAACTGATTTTGCCTCCTGACTACCATTATTCTGCTCTGGCAAGATGATTTTGAACTGATTTTGCTTCCTGACTACCATTATTCTGCTCTGGCAAGATGATTTTGAACTGATTTTGCTTCCTGACTACCATTATTCTGCCCTGGCAAGATGATTTTGAACTAATTTTGCTTCCTGACTACCATTATTCTGCTCTGGCAAGATGATTTTGGACTGATTTGGCCTCCTGACTACCATTATTCTGCTCTGGCAAGATGATTTTGAACTCATTTTGCTTCTTGACTACCATTATTCTGCTCTGGCAAGATGATTTTGAACTGATTTTGCTTCCTGACTACCATTATTCTGCCCTGGCAAGATGATTTTGAACTGATTTTGCCTCCTGACTACCATTATTCTGCTCTGGCAAGATGATTTTGAACTGATCTTGCCTCCTGACTACCATTATTCTGCCCTGGCAAGATGATTTTGAACTGATTTTGCCTCCTGACTACCATTATTCTGCTCTGGCAAGATGATTTTGAACTGATCTTGCCTCCTGACTACCATTATTCTGCTCTGGCAAGATGATTTTGAACTGATTTTGCTTCTTGACTACCATTATTCTGCTCTGGCAAGATGATTTTGAACTGATTTTGCCTCCTGACTACCATTATTCTGCTCTGCCAGGATTATCTTGAGCTGATTTTGCTTCCTGGCTACAAATTCTTCTGCTCTGCCAAGATAATTTTCAACTGATTTTGCCTCCTGCCTACCATTATTTATTCAGGCTGAAAAAAATTATTTTAGATCGGTTGCCGCAGTCAGTGCTAATTCACCCTACTTTGCTGCTGAGCAATGGTTTACAAGTTTGCTTCTTTTGACATTTTTTCTTGGAAGTACAGCATCTGGCATTAGCCATGAGTGTAAAATTCTAATAAATGGGCTACTTGGATAGGTTTAATGACCTTATGATGCAGAAATACATGTATATGTACATTAAGCTGTTATTACTCATGCCCAAACCATATTTTGAATCACCTGAATGGCTAAATACAGCTCTCTGCTCCTAAATTATTTTGTTATTATATATTGTACACTGTTTGTGATACTGTACATACACTCACACAACCCAAAAATAAACACAAAATGTTTACTTTATTTGGTTACTTCAATGTACACCATATTATTAATTTTATATAAAACAGTTGGCACATGTATATGTTGAATTGTGATTGGTTCTTTTATGTTCCTTCTTCCACGAGATTGCTTGGGGATGCACTGGATCATCATTGTCAAAAGGAATATTGCATTGTTACCTGAAGAAAAGCAGAAAATGTCAACAGTTTATTTAAAGCATTTAAGGCACTTGTTGTTGGGTAGTGAGTTTAAGCTCTAATGTGTAATTAAACCAGTCCTAATATATAACAATATAATATTAAGAATTGTTATCTAGAGTAACAATAAATAATAAAAAAATTAATAAAAATTAAACCATGATTAAATGCACAGCAATGGCAAGAACTTCAAAGTTGTCAAGATTTTCAAGTCTTTGGGCAATTAGATCACATTTTACTGTGTATGTAACTATTAAAATCATAATATACAGTAATGGTATTCACACTTTATTAATTTGAGACAGACCGTAAGTGTTTGTCTTCACTGTTGTGCTTATGTTTAGATATGTGTAATACTCAAAAGTCAAACCAAAGTACACATAAATGTGTAGAGGCTCGATACAAACACACTAGACAAGTGAGACAACAGACAAATATACTTCACTAGCAACCAAATAAATATCGCTTACCTTGAAGAATTGACGACTTTCTTAATACCATTCGTCGTTTTCGGCTTTACTGTATAGTGAGAACGACGTTTACTAGTTCATCCACAGTTCATCTCGGAGCAAATGTAAACCTTTCTGCTCTGTCACTCCTTGAGGTATTATGCGAGTCAGAATCTGGGTATATAACCACGCAGAACAACACACCTGTCTTAAAGGTTTATACCGCTGACTGTATAGGCGCGCGGCATAAGATCTAGTATTCAAGATGGCGGCGAAACCATGGAGAACTGTCATTGTAAACGGAAAAATACAGTACATTTTTGCTGAACCGCATTTAAAAGATCAGTCAAAAGTCAGAGCACCATCTACGAGTTTAACCTCATTACGAAGACGTCGCAATATTTTGGATCCTTCATGTGCCAGTAATAACAGTGATACTGACACTGAGTTTGTTCCACCTTTTGGGCTTTGGCCTTTGGCTTTAAGTCCACTTTAACAGGTCATTTGAGCCATGGTTATTGACACCCAGAATCTGGGTACAGATAACCATGGCACTTTTGACCTAAAGTTTTGTTGTTTTCTAAAGTTATATGAGTTGAAACAGTTTTGTCTGATCAAAAAATTATGATATCGTAATAAGTTCACTTTAACAGGTCATTTGAGCCATGGTTATTGACACCCAGAATCTGGGTACAGATAACCATGGCACTTTCGACCTAAAGTTTTGTTGTTTTCTAAAGTTATATGAGTTGAAACAGTTTTGTCTGATCAAAAAATTATGATATCGTAATAAGTTCACTTTAACAGGTCGTATAATATTTTTACCGCTATAGTAATATTCTTACTGTTATATAATATTCTTACCGTTATATGGTTATTCATACTCCCAGAATCTGGGTACAGATACCCATAGTACTTTTGACCTAGTTTAGTTATATTCTAAAGTTACATGAGTTGAAACAGTTTTTCTATGATCAAAAAATTATGATATCGTAACACGTTCATTTAATCGTTTACTTGGTGTTCTCCAATTAGTGTATGAATGCACGGTCAGAATAAGTATCTTAAAATCGGCTAAAAGTGCCAAAATACCAATTGTAACATGAAATGAAAAGCGCAAATTGTGCGTAAGAATCGAACTCACACCATCAACAACTAATGGTTACCATAACACATTTTGGGGGCTTCTCATGTTTTTTGTCGCTTTTTTGGGCGTTAGTTAGCGGTTTGATCAGTTATTTTTGTAAATCAATTTTCCGACAAGTTCTTTGAAGGATTCTTTTGTTGTAGGACAAATACAATATCATAATGATAATTTTAATTGAACATTATGATAAGTATGGGTTAGTCAATGCTACGAGTGTGATATGGGATTTAACATATTAGTATTTATCATAGTTATTTAAGGCCCAGGTCAAACGTCGAACTTTTCATGAGTCAAACTCAATGTAAATTAGGAAAGTATTTTGTTTAGGTTCATTTGCATTGAGTTCGTCTCATGTGAAGTACGTCGTTTGACCTGGGCCAAATAAGCAAGCATTTACCATTTTGGGTGACATAACACATCCATAACCTTGAGTTTGGTAATGCGCCATTAAAGAATCTCGCGAGTTACAGTTGCAGTTACTTAGACATATACAGTGTGTATCAAAAAAAACTAAACCCTTAGAAAATGAATTAGTATTCTGTTCAAACAACCTATTGTAGTAGTTTGAAAGCCCTAAAAACACGTCTGAGCCACGGATGCGTAAAACACACGGTCTTATACACCTGGGAAATTAAGATAACTTGAAGTGTATGCATGGTGAAAGTATTTAAAAGCTTTTTCTCTTCCTGTTTAACTTATGTGCTGATTAATTTATAACGCAGCGCTTTTATGGCTTTCAAACTACTACAATAGGTTGTTTTAAAAGAATACTAATTCATTTTCTAAGGGTTCAGTTTTTTTTGATACACACTGTATATCTGAATCTTCGGTTTTAATTTTGTAAAGATAATTCCCTATATAGGGAATACTAATGAACTTGACCGTTTAGCACACTATGAGATATAGAACACTGTAATTCTGGCTCGTGTGATATACAGTGTGTATCAAAAAAATCCGAACCCTTAGAAAATGAATTAGCATTCTTTTCAAACAACCTATTGTAGTAGTTTGAAAGCCCTAAAAGCGCTGCGTTATAAATTAGTCAGCACATAAGTTAAACGAAGCGAAAAAGCTTTTAAATACTTTCACCATGCATACACTTCAAGTTATCTTAATTTCCCAGGTGTATAAGACCGTGTGTTTTACGCATCTGTGGGTTCAGCGAAGTGCTTAGGGCTTTCAAACTACTACAATAGGTTGTTTGAAAAGAATGCTAATTCATTTTCTAAGGGTTCGAAGTTTTTTGATACACACTGTATATGGGATTTAACATCGGTCGTGAAGCTTAACAACAGCCACTCGGGACCTGCGGCGCCTCGTGGCTGTTAAGCTTCACTCGCGAAGTTAAATCCCATATCACACTCGTAGCATTGACTAACCCATACTTATCATAATGTTCAATGAAAATTATCATTATGATATTGTATTTGTCCTACAACAAAAGAATCCTTCAAAGAACTTGTCGGAAAATTGATTTACAAAAATAACTGATCAAACCGGCTAACTAACGCCCAAAAAAGCGACAAAAAACATGAGAAGCCCCCAAAATGTGTTATGGTAACCATTAGTTGTTGATGGTGTGAGTTCGATTCTTACGCACAATTTGCGCTTTTCATTTCATGTTACAATTGGTATTTTGGCACATTTAGCTGATTTTAAGATACTTATTCTGACCGTGCATTCATACACTAATTGGAGAACACCAAGTAAACGATTAAATGAACGTGTTACGATATCATAATTTTTTGATCATAGAAAAACTGTTTCAACTCATGTAACTTTAGAATATAACTAAACTAGGTCAAAAGTACTATGGATATCTGTACCCAGATTCTGGGAGTATGAATAACCATATAACGGCAAGAATATTACATAACAGTAGGCCTAAGAATATTACTATAGCGGTAAAAATATTATACGACCTGTTAAAGTGAACTTATTACGATATCATAATTTTTTGATCAGACAAAACTGTTTCAACTCATATAACTTTAGAAAACAACAAAACTTTAGGTCAAAAGTGCCATGGTTATCTGTACCCAGATTCTGGGTGTCAATAACCATGGCTCAAATGACCTGTTAAAGTGGACTTATTACGATATCATAATTTTTTGATCAGACAAAACTGTTTCAACTCATATAACTTTAGAAAACAACAAAACTTTAGGTCAAAAGTGCCATGGTTATCTGTACCCAGATTCTGGGTGTCAATAACCATGGCTCAAATGACCTGTTAAAGTGAACTTATTACGATATCATAATTTTTTGATCAGACAAAACTGTTTCAACTCATATAACTTTAGAAAACAACAAAACTTTAGGTCAAAAGTGCCATGGTTATCTGTACCCAGATTCTGGGTGTCAATAACCATGGCTCAAATGACCTGTTAAAGTGGACTTATTACGATATCATAATTTTTTGATCAGACAAAACTGTTTCAACTCATATAACTTTAGAAAACAACAAAACTTTAGGTCAAAAGTGCCATGGTTATCTGTACCCATATTCTGGGTGTCAATAACCATGGCTCAAATGACCTGTTAAAGTGAACTTATTACGATATCATAATTTTTTGATCAGACAAAACTGTTTCAACTCATATAACTTTAGAAAACAACAAAACTTTAGGTCAAAAGTGCCATGGTTATCTGTACCCAGATTCTGGGTGTCAATAACCATGGCTCAAATGACCTGTTAAAGTGGACTTAAAGCCAAAGGCCAAAGCCCAAAAGGTGGAACAAACTCAGTGTCAGTATCACTGTTATTACTGGCACATGAAGGATCCAAAATATTCAATATTTTGGATCCTTCATGTGCCAGTAATAACAGTGATACTGACACTGAGTTTGTTCCACCTTTTGGGCTTTGGCCTTTGGCTTTAAGCGACGTCTTCGTAATGAGGTTAAACTCGTAGATGGTGCTCTGACTTTTGACTGATCTTTTAAATGTGGTTCAGCAAAAATGTACTGTATTTTTCCGTTTACAACGACAGTTCTCCATGGTTTCGCCGCCATCTTGAATACTAGATCTTATGCCGCGCGCCTATACAGTCAGCGGTATAAACCTTTAAGACAGGTGTGTTGTTCTGCGTGGTTATATACCCAGATTCTGACCCGCATAATACCTCACTCCTTGGGTACTTAGCAACGCCATTTTGTAATCGAAAAAAATGTCGCAAAGCGCTAAAAACAGCGACGCGGCCGCGCACTCGTTGCGGCGAAATTACTGGGTCGAGAAACAATTGGACCCAGACATTAATAGTAGCCGCGCAGGTTCTTCGTCAGAAAGAAGTGAGATCAACAGCATGCCGAAAGTTTAAGCTGCAACTCTGATGAAGAGACAAGATACCACTGCAAACTGAATCAACTGATGCGTCGAAATGAATACCGAATTATGGGATGCGGTCCCTTCGCTAAGTCCATAGGACTGAATAATGAACTATATTATTTAGCATAGGAGGGAAAAGTTTATAATAGAAGCGAAGCGGGAACCGACAAATAATAGATTTCACGATTAGTCTGTTCCGGCTTTGCTGCATGTGTCTGCTTCTACCAGCTATACTATATATCATTGTGCGCCGATTATGTCTGAATTGTAGTTAGAAATTCCTTATGTTTCGGCGACCTTACAATTTCATTCTTTCCGCGACTGATTTACATCGGAAACAATCGTAAGCTATCCTAAAACCGAATTGTAATAGCGCAACCCGCACGTTTGAAAACCGTAGCTGCATGGGGCAATACGATATAAATGACATACCAGGATACTTGTTTGACAGCATTTTCTTCTGAAGCCTAGCCCTCACTGTTAGGAATTCGCTCAGCCATTGCGATGAATCTACCCCGAATAAACAACAACAAATAACCAACGCTTTCTTCTTGCTTTCGATATTACGGAACACGCCACAGGAATAAAGATGCGATCGAAGTTAATATGCTGAAGACAAAACGCGCGCCCAGTTGTTCACTTAAAAAAAGAAGCCAATTATTTTCTGACTGGAACACAAGCTATATTCTTATTGGTTGAGAGTATGAATGGTCGCATTCGTTTCACAAACACCACGTGCAACAAATCAGTTGGCTGCCTACTGATTGTAGCCAGAAACTAGACGCCGCCAGAAAACTTGTCACCTTGTCCTAAGTTAAAGGTGTAATACACACCTTTTGCCAGGGTTAAGATGTCCACATATAAAAATGCGCCTTTAATTTGACTTTGAGTATCGGGCAGCGTCACGTCGCCCGAACTAAAATCAAACCAGTTTTATTAAATTTGAGCAATTTTTAGTGGTCTAATGTATAGAAGACTGTCGAGACGATAGCATTATGACTTCTTTGAGAAATACAAAGTAGAGTTGACTCTGGATTGTTAAAATATGATTACCCGTACGGCCCTCGGGTACGGCGGTTTCAAATTTCAAATCAAAACAGTAAAACACGGCTCGGTATTCCAGAGGTTTTTCGCGCTCGCCTTCCGGGTTGGCCCCTCCCACTATACCACGAGCGTCGAAAAACCTCTGGCAGCCAGGGTAAGCCTGCCTCTCAAACGTCCTTAATAAATAAAAATTCTATTAGTGCTTAGATCTTGTTATTTTACTAAAGCATTAATATCAGGATCCTATATATTATTTTCCTACAGGATCCTATCATTTTCCTACAGGATCGTATCATTTTCCTACAGGATCCTATCATTTTCCTACAGGATATTGTCAAGTTCTTATTATTTTCCTACAGGATATGTTCAGGATCCTATCGTTTCCTACAGGATATTGTCAGGATCCTATCGTTTTCTTACAGGATGCTATTATTTTCCTACAGGATATTGTCAGGATCCTATTATTTTCCTACAGGATATTGTCAGGATCCTATCATTTTCCTGCAGGATATTGTCAGGATCCTATTATTTTCCTACAGGCCATTGTTAGGATCCTATCATTTTCCTACAGGATATTGTCAGGATCCTATCATTTTCCTACAGGACATTGTCAGGATCCTATTATCTTCCTACATGATATTGTCAGGATACTATCGTTTTCCTATGGATCCTATTATTTTCCTACAGGATATTGTCGGGATCCTATTATTTTCCTACAGGATATATATGTTCAGGATCCCACTAATTTTCTTACGGAATATTGTCAACTAGATAACATCATTTTCCTGCAGGATATTGTCAAGATCCTAGTATTTGTTTTTCATGCAGAACATTGTCAAGACCTTATTTGTTTCGTACACTAGGATATAATCCTGCATGATATTGTCAGTCTTCCTGTCATCAGCACTCATGCATTCTTTCAAAGTAATATAATTAACCAGGATTCTTTTTGGACGAGTTTTATTTGAGAAAATAACCTTTTCCCATTAGATAATTTCACTGGATTTCTTAACAGTCTGCCCTTTATACTTACAGTAATAGATTAATGCACAAGATATTATGCTGATTTAATGAGTTCAGTTCCCAGTAGGATTTTAAACAGGATTAGGGACATTAGGTAATATATGAGGAATCATACAAGAGCCTAATAGCACCTATTCAGGATCCTGTGGTAATTCCTGTTCTATATAGGATCCTGAAACATCTAGGATCCTATAAGATCAGTTCAGAATCCTAGACAGGATCCTGAATCACCTAGGATCCTGGTAAGATCCTATGAAATTTCCTGTTCCTGATAGGATCCTGCTCAGGATTTTCACCAAGGTAACGTCAGATGATTTTACTCAACAGTTCTCAACTTGGTGATAACCATGATGGGCGTTACATAATCATAACTTGCAACAGACAATTCCCATTCTAGCGATGCATCATGGAAGTTAATTGTGTTTGTGCCTTTACTTTTTGTCAAAATGGCTGTCATCTGGTGGGCATTTTGCTTAGAACAAAACCGACTGTTTAATTAGCACTTTTATCTTTGACACAGAAGATTTTTTAAATTCTCAGATGTGGGTTTAAGCGGGTATGAATGACATACTGTATGTCAAATACAAGGTTATCATTAATGAAAATTGCTTCAAAGTTTTGAATAAGTGCCATATATCCTGTGTCCTGGGACATTTTGAGCACATTTCAAATTTGTGATGATATTTAGAGCTCTTTGGGAGGTTCTGGTGGCGTGCTCCCTGGGAGATTTTGGAATTTACAGTCTGACTGCTAATTTATAGTGTTTTGGGCATCTACAATATTTGGGGACCCAAACTTGGATACAGCCTTGTGAGTGAGTGAACACCTAGCCTTTTGAACAAAAACATTACCAATTGTTCTTTTTACCAGATGTGTGCATTTTGGATTCTATAATGTATCTGGGTGCCGTTGGGAAATTTTTCACTTGACCGAAGTGAAAATTTTGTTGGACCAGGTGTTTTTAAAAAAAATTACTTGTTTGACAACATAATAGACTGTAAAACTGGACAAGGATTTTCAGGCAGAAATTCAAGAATTTGTAATATCCCCAGGTGGAGGATACTGGAGTTTTCACTGTGCTTGTTCCTGTTGTATTATATCATTTTATCTATGTTTACTTTGTTATTATACCCAACAAGAAATGAACAATATAATTATAGAAGCTACAATATCAATAGTTCTTAATGTTATTAATATTAAACTCAATACATTTCGCAGATATTATTAACATAATGCAAAAAAAGCAAATACTTTATAAATCAATCAAAACATTTGTGATTAATTTTTGGGCAATAAATTTTATTAATGCTGAGCTTTCGCGTCTTGTTAGCCCGGGACGTCTTCAAAGCCTACAAAACATTAAAGTTTCCCAAAATGTTGATTTATCTATTAACAACTCCATACAAAGCTACAAAACGTAAATACTTTGTGGATACTTTGTAAAGCAAGGGACGGACCATTATATTTTTGAGGGGGGTGGGGGGGGGGGCTATTTTTTTGGGCATGAATATATTTTTTTTCGTTCAAACACTTGTTATTGCATTTCTTGCAGAAATTCTTTTTCCCTATAAATAACTCGGTCTTTTGTATTGAAGTTGAAAAGCATTCAAAAGGCCAAGTAAATATTTCTGGGCTCTACTTTACGTTGCCTGCATGGTATTAAAGGTATCCAGCGCGTTCTGCGCATGTACGAACTACGAAACTAATGTTTACATTAGAAGCATGAGGGAGAAAGCATGCGGCAAAGGAGGAGAAGAAAAAGAAAAAGGCAAAAGAAGATTCAATAGTTGTAGATTTGATAGAACAGGATGTTGAAAAGGAATGAGAATAGACAGCTGGATGTTGATTACCGTTTAATTCATTCTATATATGTTTGTATTGTGAAAGATTATGTTTATGTTAAGGTTCATTAAGAAATCGACGACAGACAAGAACAATACTTGTAATAAGAAAATCACGTGGGGTGTAAGTGATAGAGATTATTGTGATGTGTTTGTGATTAAGGCGAGAGATATAGCGAGATCGACAAAAACAGTGATGTGATTTGAGACCATAAAACGTAATTTTTATATATCCTTCGAGCGTCTGTTTTGTTTGGGACCAAGTCGAGCATTTGCCGACAGTATTTTCATCTTATTCTTATGTTTTGTCCTACATGTTAAAGTGCCCTAACCTCTACAGTTTTTATTGTCTTATTTGGAAGAACTTTTAAAATGATAAACTAACTTCTTTGGAAGATTTTCGCCTTTTTGCTTTGTTTTTGAGAGATTTCATTTTGTTTGATATGCAAAAGTCCGGAATTTACGTCAACATGCATAATGACTTATCCAAGAAGTTTGTGTATCTCTTTTGGTGTTGTGGGAGAAACACGCACACATGTTATTCATACTTTAGTGTTTTTATTTAATGAACGCGAAGATATATAACATTCTCTGATAAGTCATTATGCATGTGTGATGTAAATTCCGGACATTTGCATATCAAACAAAATGAAATATCTAAAAAAAAAAAAAAAGCGAAATTCTTCCAAAGAAGTTACTTTATCGTTTTGAAAGTTATTCCAAATACTTTAAAAATTGCTATTTTATGTGCCAATTCATATAAATATCTCCCTCCAGTGACAAAAAAAGTTGTAGAAAGGAGCTACAGGTCAAGTTGGGAGCTGGTGGTCGAATGTTGGTTGGGCTATATCTACATGTATAAAGACTATAGTCTCGATATTGAAGAAACTAGTATCTGTTTCGAAATATCAAATAGTGGAAAGTGCCCGCGGTTAATATCTCAGCAAGTATTTACGCTATCAAAGTGAAACTTGGTACTTAATTTTTATTGGTGTCACGCCACATGTTACGTATCTATGACGTCACACATTAAAATACAACAAAGTGAAATACAGCCAAATAATAGACAAGAAAAACTCTCAAATCAAATTTTTTTATATTATTACTGCATATAGTTAGAGGCAGTAGAAAGAAGATAAAACTGTAAAACTTAAAATTTAGGAAGAATTAATTTGGTTTATTTTTTGGTTAATTTATGGCCGTTGAGTCAGTTGTTGTGATAAGAAGGTAAGTGTACGTTATATTCATGAATCAAGCTTTATTGTTCTATTTTTCTGTCTTTATATATTATGTGAAGTATCCTATGAGCATCTGTAACTTTAAAAGCAATTTTTCGTAAAAATTAAGTTGATGACGTCACTGTATGACGTCATTGTCCATCATGGATTCCGCTATATTGGATTTGTGACGTCATTAGATGAACTTAAACAACACAAAATTCATGGAATTATACTAAAAGTAATCAAATAGTCAAAAAAAAACGTCATCAAAAACGTGGTTGTTGTGGCAACACTAATCAGTGTAATTTATTTTATTACGTGCATTTATTTTAAATACTCAAAGCTAAGAGTTACAAAGCTTTAAATTCGCCGCGGGCGGACACCCCCCACCCCCAGTCTAGATAGGGTTAAATGAAGTAGTAGGGCGTTTTCCTTTTTTGTCGCGCAGGTCAGTTGGAACGCAGGCTTACTAGCTTAGTGTTTTGTCTTTAAACTAAGTATTTTGAGCTGTTGTGAATTTCGGATATTTATATCTGACATATTTTGTTGGAAGTCAAAAGCTGGTGTGTGGAGAATTGATAAGATGAAGAGCTGTGTGAAACGTTAAGGATCTACAATGAGTAATAATTCTGACTTGAAGAAAAGGAGTTCTAGCATGAATGGGGAAAAGTCTCATACTTGTCCAACCTGCACCAAGACATTTGGTAGTTTATCAAGTTTAAAACGTCATATGGTATTACATACTGGACAGAAACCATTCCAATGTGATGTCTGTAAGAAGACATTTTCTTATTCAAGTGGCTTACTATATCATAAAAGAACACATACTGGAGAGAAGCCATTCAAATGTGATGTCTGTGACAAGACATTTTCCCTGTCACGTAGCTTACTATACCATAAAAGAACACATACTGGAGAGAAACCATTCAAATGTGTTGTCTGTAAGAAGACATTTTCTTATTCATGTAACTTTATAGCTCATAAAAGAACACATACTGGAGAGAAACCTTTCAAATGTGATGTCTGTAAGAAGACATTTTCCCAGTCAAGTAACTTAATAGCTCATAAAAGAACACATACTGGAGAGAAACCTTTCAAATGTGATGTCTGTAAAAAGGCATTTTCCCTGTCAAGTGGCTTACTATATCATAAAAGAACACATACTGGAGAGAAACCTTTCAAATGTGATTTCTGTAAGAAGACATTTTCCCGTTCAAGTGGTTTACTATATCATAAAAGAACACATACTGGAGAGAAACCTTTCAAATGTGATGTCTGTAAAAAGGCATTTCCCCTGTCAAGTGGCTTACTATATCATAAAAGAACACATACTGGAGAGAAACCATTCAAATGTGATGTCTGTAAAAAAACATTTGCTAGTTTATTTAACCTCCAACGTCATAGAGGAACACATACTGGCAAGAAACCATTCAGGTGTGATATCTGTGACAAGACATTTTCCCAGTCAGATAACTTACAAAAACATAAAAGAACACATACTGGAAAGAAACCATTCAAATGTGATATCTGTGACAAGACATTTTCCCAGTCAGGTAACTTACAAAAACATAAAAGAACACATACTGGAGAGAAACCATTCAAATGTGATATCTGTGACAAGACATTTTCCCAGTCAGGTAACTTACAAAAACATAAAAGAACACACACTGGAAAGAAAGCTTACACTTGTGATATCTGTGACAAAGCATTTTCCCATCATTCTAGTTTTGTAAATCATCAAAAGACACATAACACAGGAAAAAGTTTCAAGTGTAATTACTGTAACATGAATTTTGATTGTAAAGTATTTGATCGACATTTGTTGACCCATGAACTTGAAGCCACAGAACCAAATGGGATGCAGTACATATGTTTGAAATGTGATGTCACATTTGACTTAGCTAGTGCATTGGTAAAGCACATGACTGAACTTCATTAACCATTTCCCTACTGTGGTAGCCTCTTAGTATTTTACTCTGGCTAACACCAGATGATTTTACTCGTCGAGGGAAGAACTCTAGTGGGGAAAGGGTTAAGGTGGTTCTGTCTAGTTTGCCAGATGTAAGTGCATTTGTGTAATACAGGTACAGTGTAAATTTGAAACCATGGGTAGTGGTTGAACACCATAACAATGGTTGCTTACAATGAATCCTCCTGATTGATGTAAGTAATTAGTATCATACTGCTTGTGAATAATAAATTTTATTATAATGAGGGTTTGTCAGGTCTGATGTCATGAACATCATGCCTTCTTCTGATTGGCCAATAATTTTTTGGTAGGCAATGGACAATTCCCATTCTAGCAATGCATCATGGGAGTTGTGTTTTTGCCTTTACTTTTGGGAAAATGGCTGTCATCTGCTGGGCATTTTGCTTAGAGCAAAACTGACTCTTTTAACACTTTCATCTTAGACACAGAATTTTGAAATTATCAGATGTGGGTTTAAGAAGGTATGAACCACATATGTCAAATACAAGGTTATCATCAATCATCATTGATACTGGCAAGAAAATTACTTCAGAGTATTGAATAAGTGCCATATCCTGAGATATTTTGAGCACACTTGTCAATGGTAAATTTGTGATGATATTTAGAGCTCTGGGAGGTTGTGGTGGTCTGCTCCCTTGGGAGATTTTGGAGTTTATTGGTGATTATAGAGTTTTGGGCACCTACAGCATTTGGGAATCCAAACTCGTGTACCAGCATGTCAACAGTACACCCCTGGATACAGCCTTGTGAATGAGTGAACACCTTTTGAACAAAAACATTACCAATTGTTCTTTTCACCACAGATGTGTGCATTTTGGATCATAATTATATGGGTGCCAATGGGAAATACTAATTTTAAACGAATTTTTAACTGGATTTAAAGTGAGAATTTTTTTGGTGTTTTTGAAAAGATTAGTTGTTTGACAACATTATAGACTGTAAAACTAGATGCATGTATTATATATTAGATGTTATTAATAGTAAACATTTAATACATTTCGCACCTACAGTAATTAACCACATAATGCAACAAAAAAAGGAAATACTTATAAATATTATATTTATAGAAATACTATTATAAATATATCAAAACATTGGGTTCCAGAAAAGATCCGTACCCCCCGACCCCCGCAGGAAATGCTAAACGGATCCTCTCCCCTCTTTGAAGATCCTGAGACCGAAATGAACACCCCACTCTCCCTGCGGACAGCCTCGAAAGTCGAAAGCTAAAATTACACGCTCCCCATGGGATATCGTTTTTTGTCAGCGGTTGATGAAAAAAATAATTCAGCTTGCTTTGCGCCAACAGCCTCAGAGTCCAGGGTTTATTGATTGAGGATTTTCCAAGGGAGCTTGATCAGGGACACTAGTTTTTGATCAGCTTCGCATTCGGACGTCGAATGACAAACTGTGAAATGTTCATCACTGCAAATGTTATGTTTATAACATTTTCTTCGTCAACAACATCGTCGCCGCCATCAAAAAAGAAATTACTTCCAGCGCAGACAACTACTGTAGCTTTGTCACAAAAGGTAGCGGGATAGTAGACGCTATGTTCGTATACTGAGGTTCGTATACTGAGGCAACAAATTGAAAGAAAACTGGAATTTGGGAAGGACAGCTACTGGGCATTCATTGATTTGGAGAAAACATACGATAAGGTAGACCGTAGACTGATCGTACCTACCTCGCGGTCATATGGAGTGTCAGAAGATATGTCGAAATGGTGATGGTCGACCGGCGAGAAGACCCGATGACGAAAGTCAGAACATGCTTTGGCACGACAGAAACCTTCACAGTGCGAATTGGTTTGCACCAGGATTCAGTTCTGAGTCCATTGTTATTCATCACAATCTTCGATTTTATCAGCAAGAAGTGGATCAAGCATGACAGAGGACTGCAGTTGACATACGCTGACGACATTGGAATAGGAGCAACAAATGAGGAGAACTTGCAACGAGCAATGAAAAATCGATTCGACTGGTTGCATGAAACGGCATGGCATGAAGATGAGTAAGAGTAACACCGAAGTGATGGTGAACATCCATGTTGAAGGTGAACGATTGAAGCAAGTCAGAGAATTTAAATAC
The DNA here is from genome assembly GCA_035771165.1 of Paragorgia papillata. Lineage (NCBI taxonomy): Eukaryota > Metazoa > Cnidaria > Anthozoa > Scleralcyonacea > Coralliidae > Paragorgia > Paragorgia papillata. The sequence goes on along the minus strand of JAWNZC010000473.1, from coordinate 484,982 downwards.
CTTGGGTGGCTGGGTGCAAGAGAACGGTGAATTAGACAGAGAGATCCGGGCAAGACTACAAGGTGGAGGAAATGCATGGAATAAGGTGTCGGGAGTTATGTACGACAGGAAGATACCAATGAGTTTGAAGAGTCAAGTATATCGAACAATGCATGGTCAGACCAGCAATGTTATATGGTGCTGAGACATGGCCGGTGAAGGAAATTCAAGTGAAGCGATTGGAGGTTGCGGAGATGACGCGTCTGGGAGTAATTGCTGGGACCACAAGACGAGAGAGAAGAAGGAATGATGATATACGACAAGAAGTGAAAGTGCGACGACTGGGAAAGAAAATCGAGGAAGCGAGACTGAGATTGTTTGGACATGTCAGAAGACGAGAGCCACATCACATCACTTGATGAGTAACAGAAATAACAGAAGATGGAAAACGACCACGGTGGTAGACCAATGAAACGATGGAAGGACTGTGTGAAGGGAGATTTGAGTAGATATAACGTCGAAGAAGGTTTAGCTTTAGATCGAAGACAATGGAGAGCTGCGACAAGAAGGCCTGACCTCCCGTGAGGAGTTGCCAGGATGATGATGATGATGATGATGACCTCCCGTGAGGAGTTGCCAGGATGATGATGATGATGATGATGATGATGATCTCAACGAAATCATGTACAGAAGGTTTTCCCTACGCAAAAGCAAGAAATGTGATCATTACTCTGAAGCTGCCTGAGATCGAAAATGCGATTGGAAAATAAAAGTTGAATATTCGTTTGACAAGTCTGACATTTTACAAGAGAAGTCTAAGGACTATTAAGAACATTTTGTTTCAGAGCGACTAACTCAGTTGATCGCGAACTTTCATGCTACCAAGCACGTGTCTCCTCGTTGATATTTCTATTTTGTGTTGATATGCCGTTCACGGCGTTCACGGACAGCGAAAATTTATTCGGGGGGGGGGGTGTATCATATGGATCGTTTCTGGAACGACCCATTTGAGATTAATTTTTGGGCAATAAATTTTGTAAAGGCTGAGCTTTCGTCCTGTTAGGCCGGGACGTCTTCAAAGCTTACAAAACATTGAAGTATCCCAAAATGTTTTGATTTATCTATCAACAACTCCATGCCATTTAAAGCTACAAAAAGCAAATACTTTGTTGAAGTTTTGTAAGGCAATTATAATTATTGTTAAGTATAGGACTAAATCTCTGCAGCTGCTAGTCCCAAATGGAGTCTTAGAGCGGCTACTCTATATTTCTACGTAACTTTTTCACTTGTTTGTTCGTCGGTTTTCTTTTACGCTATTGTTTTTTTCCTTTTTTTCAAGTTTCGGTTTGGTATGCAAATTTCCTTTTACTCAAGATGTTGTTGTTTTTGGATAAACGTTGCTTTGTTGCTGTTCATTTTGAAGGGATATATACGTAATATTTTAATTCCGAAAAGGCGCTTTCTTTCAAGACTTAATTTTTGTTTTGTCAAATTTCGCAAATAATAATTTAAATGTTAACCAATTAATAAAATTAATGTAAGTAAAGCATATCTTCTGACTTATTTAGACATTTCTTCCTTATACGCAGTACTCAGTGAAATACGAATCGTACTTTTTCAAGTCTCTCCATGTAGATTCAATTGTATTTGTGCACGCTCCAGACTCTGGATTCCTGAATTCAGCGCTATGGTTGAGAGAAAGATGAAATTATCCCTCTTCCCGAAGAAATGAATATGCTTTCCAGCAGGCATAAATAATAGTTGTTCAGACAGTTTCACAAACACTTTGATGCTTAATATCAACGTCTCGGCATCTGCTTTTGAACCATTGTGAAAAAAGCATATTTTTGCGCCTACGTTGCTATAGCAACTGTACACGTTATGTTCCCGTACAGAGATATCTGGCTGTTGACTATATATTCGCACTTTTGTGACGCACTAGGTTTTCCTCTATCCGATTTATCAGCGCGCGAAACGTTCGGAGCGAATTACATAGCCAATATAAGCGAACGTCTGCCGATGTTTTCCGATGTAGCAACGAAGTAAGTAACAGGGTAATGTGATTTAGTGAATATGGCGTCAACTGCTTTCTGCTTCATTGCTTCGTCCACCTTGTCTACAAACGATTGACTCATTGAAAACGAGTTGTTTCTTTTGATTTCGGGAAGATTTTATCAAGGTAAGGAAGTAATTATAACTTATACTGTGTCACATCAACGTTAATGTCTATAGAACTTGTGGAAACATGATGTGACTCGTTCCGCGATTGTGTTGACCCCCCCCTCCCCCCCCCCCCCCCCCCCCCCCCCCCCTATCATCGCGGACCAGTGGATATCTGAAACTAGTATATGTTGACCGTACTAACACTGCCATTTTGACAACGAGTATAGACACATAGCATAGTAATAGATGTAGACTCATGGTGTATAACGAATGTTTATATTTAAATTCAGATTTCGTCCTAATTGTTCTTGTTATCGCGTATTCAAGATTACCATTGTCTCATTAATTAATATGCGTCAGTATACACTGCACTGTATAAAGCAGTCCAACCAAGCGATTCATTTTTTTCAAAAAAACTCTTGCTGTGTTTTTTGATTAAAAAATGTCATGGAAAACTCATATTGATCATGCATCCAAAAAGGTTTAAAGAATATGTATATTACGAAGAGACATCACAAGTAAAGAAATCTTAATTAGAGCCGCCAGTACAGTGTCAGGTATTAAATTACCGCTTAATTAAAGTGCCCCTAACCCCAAAAATGTTATGGTTTAGATTAAAAGCACCCTTAAGATTATGAAGAATGGCGTTGAAAGTTCGGCGATATAGATTTTTGCTTTTAAGTTATCAGGGATTTTGTAATATGTAAATATGGCATGTGATGACGTAAGATACGGAAAGCAGAATCGTGCATGGAAGATTTTATATCGTGTATATCTTCAAACTTATACATCAAAATTTCTCAAAACTTTGCACATATATACTGACCACCTAATTAAGAAAGATAATTTGAGTTATTTAGCCGTCATGACAAAAATATTTGAAATATCAAATCGGGAGTGCTACGAATTAAGAAGTAATAATAGGATGTTGTCTCAACCAAAACCAAATACCAACGCAATGAAAAATTTAGGAGATAGAGTTCCAGATCATGGCATCTCTATAACCGAAAGATCTGTTCTGCAATTAATTTGATAAGATTCGTTGACAACTTTCTGTTTTGAATTATGTTTTGAATTTGATTGGTGTTTGGCAAATAATCCTGTTTCTTATTGGTTGTTCAAACACCATAATCCAATCAAATTCAAAACAGGAATTTAGCAATAACTTTCATCAAGTAAATTGGTCAACTTGAGGAATATAGTTGCAACGATATTTTAGGAACGCTTTTATGGTCTTCTATTGCCACGACAGTGAAATAGCTTATTTTAATAAAACCATCAGTTACTGTTTTTATACTACAGAATGAAATTATGTAATTAAATTATAAACTTAACTATAATAATCTCTAGTTTTTATGTACTATTTAAAACACGTTCTGCGAGTGTTTTGAATGGCTTAAAAAAACGATCACCATTTGGTAAGTACGTTGGCGTAGTAATTTTGAAAAATAACGTTGTCTAAGGCGTTGTCTATAAAGCTAAAGTTTATGTAAATCAGGAGAAAATTTTATCAGATATAAAACCACGATACGGTTATGATTTTTCTTTGTGTTTTCCTCACGAATTATCAATGAGTTTTTTAAGTTATATATAGTACTGTAATAGTTGTATGTATTTTAATATTAACACACGACCTATGAAAAATCTGATAAAACACTGCTGCTCATGTTTTAAATATTACTTAAATAAATTTGATCGAGTTGGCATATTTTCAAAGAGAATTCACCATTATTTGATCAGTAATGCATGTTGCTGACAAGTGTCTTGATCGTAAATATATGCGCACAATATTGCTTTAGACAACTGCACACGCCAGACGATCGCGGTAGACCTACGTGGCTACGTTTAGAAGAAGACGAGCCATATATCGAAACGGGAAACTGAAAGTGCCTAAGCTAAGACCTCCAAATCAAAAAACTATTGCAAAAACTTTCCAGAATGAGAGAAACACAAAGAATGTTTGTCCATGAAGACAGAATATAGGCGAGTTACAAAGAACGCGAAAAAAATGCTGTGTTGACATCAATACCTGGGAAGCTTGACTTGAAGAATAGACATATAAGGAACATAAGCCAAACAACTGCCACAGTACATCAAAGAACGTATTCGTAACCTTTACCGAGTAACGGCTTGGGGCTAATTGGTCTGATAACAACTACAAAACGCAAGTAATAAGCACCAAATAATGCAAACATGTTGAACTTCGCATGTCTAGTCGTCTAGATATCATGTACCAATAGCGGCGCCATTTTGAATTCACAATGCATTGTGGTCTACCAGGGTAACAAGCTGAGTCACTGCATGATTGCGTAGTGTCGAGACCACTGATCTCTATATAAACTGGATTGTTCATCCGACTCCAAAAATGAAGCCAGTGGAGATGACGAATTTGGAGTACCAAGACGACCGCCACGGAAAATGGTATGTTTTCGTAGCACGAAAAGAGACGAAAAAAGCCACATTAAAAATATTTCTGCCGTTGGTATCAAACAAAGAACACTGTAAAAGATTTAGAAGCTTAGTTTTTGCATTTGTTGGTATTATTTAGCAGTAAAACGTGTTATTTTGTAGTTTTTTGCTCTGTCCGTTAATCCATAAACTTGCCTATATTACAAAACTCGTAAAAACAAACGAAATCAGTCAATAACTTCATTATAAAACTATCTATATACCTTTGGTATATTTACAAAGTAAGTCTTTACAAAGCCTTGAAGTATGTGGTTGACAATTTCGGATTATATTTGCTTGTATTTCCCTTCTGTTTTTCGGTAGTAACAGTAGTAACAGTAAATTGCCATTTGATAATTATTTTGCGGCTTTTACGGCTCCTCAGTAAACTCTTATTGCTCTTAAGCCCGCAAGGTACACTGGACCTGGAGTACCAATATGGCCGCCTGTGGCGTCAAAATGTTTACTGCTGACCATAACGGATGGGCAATCCAGTTGTATAGAGATCTGTGGTCGAGACACAATGAGATAATTTTCCCTTTATAGACACTGTCGTGGCAACAATGTCTAATTATGATCGTTGTGATATTATTGGTAAAAGCAACAATTCTCGGACGTACACAGATTCATGACATATGTACATGTATCCTTATATATATGTCCAAGCATTATTACTTTTACTAATATTACTAGAAGTTACTATCACAAGTGAAGTACTGCCTCAAATGGGATGAAAACATTTAGCCTACTGTGCAGGCAACTCTGTGCAGTCTGTGGCGAATATAACATCCCCCTCCACCTGAGTTTGCCCACTCCACCCATCAGAGTTTGCCCACTCCACCCGTCAGATCAGAGTTTGCCCATTCCAGTGACTCCACCCGGAGTGGGCGCTCCATCCAAGTTTACCCACTTCACCCGAGTTTGCCCACTCTAGCGAAGTTTTTCCACTCCACCCAAGTTTTCCCACTCCATCCAAGTTTGACCACTCCACCCAAGGGCGCTCTCCAATTGACACGGTTAGACCAATCAGTCCGGCCAGAATGGACTTGCTTTTGATTAGGACCAAATTTTCCAGTCAGACCATCCCAGCTCTCAATTAAACGAATCGTGTTCCATTTAACCGGGCTGACCGGTTTAACCATGTAAATGGAAAGCCCCCCAAGTTTGCCCACTCCGACCCAAGTTTGCCCACTCCACTCAAGTTTACCCACTTCACCCACGGGTTTTTTTTCTACCTCTTCCCAATAAAGAGACCACAGGGTTGCCTGTGAAGGAGGCTGGAGAGTCGAAAATTTTTTTATAATTAAGTAAAATATGTTGTTAGCATTTAAAGTACATATAATGTCTCCTTGCATAAGACATCGAGTTCCATTTGAATACTACAATGGCTTCTGCTGTTATAAATAGCACCGATAAACTCATGAAAGAGCACTGCTTTCCTCAAGACTGACTACTGAATCGATGGCGGCCCGCTTTAATAAATACTTCCGAAAGCAAACAAAGACTGGTGTATCGTTCTTACCGTAATCGTAAATTTTCCTTCGAGGAAGAAGGTAAAACTGTTTAATATCATAATATGGCATTGCCAGTTTAGAAACCACCGCTGTCGTGGTGTTATTAAAGCAACTTCATTACTTCAAACGTACATGCAATTTTAATTACAATAGTTATTCACTTGCCGTCCCGTTACTTGGTTTTCAAGTGATAGAATGAACTATAAATTTGTATCTTCGAACTCCACAACTGAACTGGTTCTCGTGGACGGAATAACAGCGCAGATAGATTCATAAAAGCACGAACACGCTGTCAGATGCTCTTTCCGACGTCTGTCCTCCAACCACTTGAATCTTGACTCGTCAATAAAATGCTTGAATACTTCTTCAACCAATTAAAGCCTTAAATGTACACTCTTGCATGGATTGCGCAATCCTGACAAGGATTGCCCAATCCTGCTAATATCCATCTAATATCTGCTAATATCAAGCGTCAAGAATAGTGTGCTGCCTCCCTTACGGTCGTCAACAACAATGATCATATTTAGACGTTGTTGCCATGAAAGTATTTATAAATTAAGATAAATTTACCGCATTGTGTCTCCACATTAAGCAATCACCTTTTTAATTGAGCTTGTTACCCTGGATAGACCACAATGCATTGTGAATTCAAGATAACGCCGCTATTGGTGAAGATGTCCATTGGAAATATGTGTTTTAAATATTTTCTGTTTGTACGATTTAAATACATTCTACATCAAAATGATTGCTTGAATCTGCCAAAACCAACATTGTAGGATTTGTCTACTGAAAGTATTAAGATCTGTTTAATTATTTGGCTAAACCGAAAACGTGCTAGCTTGTTTATCTCAGCCTCGTTCGAATTGTCAAGAATATGCTAGTCTTGCTAAAGTACGTATTGTACAGCTGGGAGTCGTAATTTAGAATTCGTAAATCGACAATTAAAGTTACCTCAAACAGTCAAACATGGTTCATGGTTCATGGTTTCATGGTTCTACATGGTTTAGTGATGACTTCTAAAAGTTTTGTACTTTTTAACAAATACTTATGCCCGCGCAGCGCGCGCTGTTCCGCAAGTTTCCTATAGATGGGGTCATCACCTACCTATAATAAGAAGGTTTCTGATTGGTTTAGATAACCTAACCCAACACCTTCCCCTAATCACTATAAGGTGCATGGGAACGAATTGATAATCAACAATGTGATTGGTTACTTATAGCCAATCAGAAAACTCGTTAATATTAGGTAGATCTTTACTGCCTAGTTGTGCACAGGCTACGCCAAGGTTGCACAAATCAGTAACTCGAGTAAACGCCCGAACAGGCATCTTGTTAAACATTGATCATAAATCACTTAACGTGTTTCTCACTGGCAATTATATTTTCAAATTCCACACAGGCCATGTCTAGGCTATACTATTAAGAATTACATCAGTATATATTATACTTTTAGACTATTCTAAGTAAAATATGAAACTGAACTTGGAAATTAACTTTAACTATATATAAAATATAACGCGTCTTCAATCTTGATTAGTTTGAGAAAAGAATCGTTCAATCAGAGAGCTGGTTGGAAAGCCACGAGCACCACACTCACTGGCACAAATAAAAGAAGGTTTACAGAAAAAGCATAAGCACTGCCTTTACCGTTGTCATTGTTATTGGGCTTGATAGAGGCTGATATGGATGATGCTACATCGACAAGAATAGTTCCATTTGGTTTTGCAGTGCCTTGTATTGGTGTTGCTACATCGACTAGAGCAGTGCTTGATATAGACGTTGATATATCGGCGACTACTGGTGTTGCTTTAGTAGGTGTCGATTTTGTTATGTGAATCGACATTCCAGTGATAATTGAGTGAGATACAGAGGTTTTCGTTGAGATCGCCTGTACAAAAGGTGAAAATAATTACACAACAATATAATCACATCTTAAAATGCATGCCTATTTCAGGGTTGGGAATTTTACATATTTAGGATATTTGGAGCTTTCTGAAAAGATTTGTAATATATCTTCCTTTCCTATAAAATTTCATCTTAATGGACTTTTTTGCTGTGAAAAGTTGGCGATTTTGACGATGGCAGTGAAATAATTTTACTGGGTTCCCTATTGTCTCAGACAATAACAGTCATTTTACATCTTTAAGATTTAAGAGGAGCACATGCTAGACGACTGCTCAGGCGTTTGTACTTGCACTGCTAGTTTTTTGTAATTCGCTTTAAAAAATTACAAAACTTTTTAGATACAATGTAGTTTAAATATTTGCCATGCAGGCATAATGTCAAACATAAAGTTAGTATGGGGAGCACGGGTGGCGTGTGCTGTTAGCGCGCTGCCTCTCACCAAAAAGTTAATTAAGCCCGGTTAGACGGGGTTAGTATTGGATGGGTGACCGCTTGGGAATGACCCCGTTGTCGGGCTTGGACTCATGTGAGTAGAGTTGTAGTTGATCTCTCCTGTGCTTCGAGGGTTTTTCACCAGGTTCTCTGGTTTTCCTCCCTCCATAAAATCAACACCTAACATCTTAGTCGTGATCCGTGGTCTGAACTGTGTCGTTGGCGGCTGCTTGGAGCGCCTTTTATATGCCTCGACACGGCCACGTTGATCTGCGTCCTTCGCAATTCAACTGCTGGCTGCAAGTAAGGATGATTAGTCACCCAGTCCTTTATCCTTTTAGTAAGTGTTTTCCAATGTTTACCGAACAAAAAGAAATAAATACGACTACAAAGATTTAACTGGGGCAGTTATATTTGAAATTTCACGATTTTCCTACACTAACTGACATTTAACCCCTTATAGCACCCGCCGGAGTACTAGCTCTCCCCTTGACAAGTAAAAGCGCCGTCTGGCATTCTCAAAACGATGGCCGAGTCGAGAAAGGGTTAATCAGATAGGTTTTGAATTGTCATTATCTCCTTAACGCCCGAGAACTCTCCGCTTGACAAATAAAGTCGTCTGGCGTTATAGCCAGAGTATAAAATACTAAAGTCTGCATCGTTTCAAAAGAAATGATACAGTCGCGAAATGGTTAATCAGATAGGTTTTGAATTGTCATTATAATAACTCCTTAACGCCCGAGAAACTTAACTCTCCCCTTGACAAATAAAATTGTCCGGATTAAAATACTAAAGTCTGCTTTTTTGTAACGGCGCAACTTTGACGTTATCCTCCAGATTAGCCGGTTTGATGTAAAAGCCTGGTTCTCACTTGTCGTAAGAATCGGGGATAAAATTCCTTTCCCCGACCGTCTGGGATTGTTACGACAAGTGTGGACATGGTTGAAGTAATGTCCCAGACTGTCGCCGATCTGATCGGAAGCACCACAAGAATTGCAATCATTTCTATTTGGATAATGCATTCCAGACGGTCGCCGACGATCGGGGATTCTTAAGACTAGTTACGATATGTGTGAACTGTGAACACTGAAGAACACAGAACACTGAAACCACTCGTTTGGGACGATCGGGGACAGAATAAAAAGCCCGATTCTTACGAAAAGTGTGAACGTGGCTGTCCCAGTGAACTCGATGTAAGCTAAAATGTGCATGATAACTGGAATGCTAACGTCCAGTCATTTGTGGGGCAAAAAGTGAGGCAAAGTTCCAGGCCCCTGCGCGGTTTGCAGGTATGCTTCAGTCTCCCACAACATTTTTTTTACACGGCCACCGGTCTTGAGCGAACTGCGAAGGCTAGAAAAGGGTTGAAAATCACCTTTTGGTTTACGCGTTAGCGTTCGTTCCAGGTATCACATTTATTACATCGTTCCAGTTATTACATCGAGTTCACTGGGCTGTCGTAAGAATCGCCGACAATCGGGGATAGAACTGTCCCCGATTCTTACGATTCTTACAACAAGTGGGAATTAGGTTTAATGGGCAAAGACAGAAAATGGTCAGCTATTGCGTTAGATTTCAAGCCATTCCTCGTTTGCTTATATAGACATGCAAGTTCCACTCTGAGAGATTGATTCGGACATATACCCATATATTGCAAGTTTTCGTATTCCCAAATGAAACAAAAACAAGAACACAAATGAAAGTAATGTTTATTCCGGGTTTTGACTAGAGGAGATCTTTCGAAAAACGTTTTAAAATTTTGCCATTAAATTTTCAGTTAAAATCTTAGTTTGGTATTTTTGAAATATGCAATTTTTTTTCTTTGTCAAGTCTGTTAAAATATTCGACGTCATAATTTACTGGATTTCAAAATTGAAATCCTTCGTGTATTAACTAGATAATCGCACTTTAAAATTCCTATAAAATCCTCCGTTTTGTATATTTAAATTATAATTGCTACAGATACACCCTGCGAGCAGAGTCCTTTTCAGACCTACGCCAGGCTCCAAGAGAAAGTAGGCTCTGTCAACAAACTCGATATTTCGTTTTGAGCATGCGCAAGCGGTTGCCAAGATACGGCTATTTTGTGCCCATGCTCCAACACGCTAGCTACTTGCTATTTTCAATAGTTACAAAATAGTTATTAAAATATAGTTTAAAAATATTGCAAAACTTACAGTAGCATTTGGAGATGTAGATTCGTTTTTTATCGTTTCATTCTTGCTTGTCTTCTCCAAAGTAACCGAATTAGTTTCGAGTCCTACCCAAAACTTCTCCTTAGTTAGGGCTAAGGTAGCTCGAAAAGTAACTTTGCCTTCCTGCAGGTTAGCTGGCGGTTCCCAGTAAAATATCAGGTCTTCTTTATCTACCGCGTTGGTGTGTGTCACGCTTGAGTTCGCTCCAAACTGAAAAAATATACAAGGAACAGAAAACACAAATATTAAAACAAAACACATAGTGCTGGCACTTATAAAGAAACTGCAATCAGTGACAAAAGTATTGGGACACTTCGATTGAAGCCAGAGCAATATGTTAATCTGTGCAACGAAATTTCATCCCAGTTGTTTATGATTGTATTCGAAAGAACACTTAAAATGACAAAGTAACATCTTTCATAGAATTTCGTTTCCTTGCTTCATTCTTGAGATATTATTCAGATTTGTTTGATATGCGAATGACATACTTCTGACATCTTTACTTTTTAGAAAAGTATGATTTTCTTTGAGAGTACTTATCGGAAGTACTTAATAAAAATTTGCACTTGCATGTATGTATCCATGACTGGTCACTAAACGTGTGTAGCTGTGTGTGAAATATTTGGACCATCCTAAAATTGACATGAAAAACATAAAAAATGACAAAAAGTCATTATGCAGTGTCATATATAAGTATGACATTTCATAGCGCGCGTAAATGGAAAACGTCCTTATAAGACAAGTAAGACAAATGAAAACCAAAATCCGATGAAATAAGACAAATTAAGACCCAGTCTCTAGAAGAAATGTGTGAAATCGCCCTGATTCTTCCCTTGTCTCGAATATTTTTCGTATCCAGAACCTCTTTATTCTATATATCTTACGCCGCAGGAGCCTTTTCCTTTTTCAGTAACAACGCTATACCGAGTATAAAAGCTTCGTATAGAGTAATAATCTGTTGTTTAAAGGGCTCTCATTTTGAAAAAATATATCTTATTTTCCCGCCTTGATCGGCGACCGCCGATGATTGTCTGATCATCCCAGATATAATCCCTGATCGTTGCAAATGTGATCATTTCATCGGCGATAAGATGTGAAAAATGAAAACAAGACTTAATTAAGCCATAAATTTAGTCGCCTAAAATCGTAGCGTCTGCGCCAGGCTTTAAGTATCCCCTGGCGTGTCCTAGATGATAATATAATTAAATTATTTATAAGGAAATTCGTATAGGAAGTTCATAGACATTAAGTTCTTTTTGGAATTTCTCTTTGAGTTTTTTAAAACATAAAATAACTAATATTACTAATAGCTTTAAGTTCTTTATCTAATATCATATTTGGAAGCAGGTCGATGCTGTACTGGCATAACCCGATAACTGATGAGTCCAAGAGACCTATACTCTACAATTAAACTGCTAGCAGGCTCTTGCAAGATCGAAGATCTGCAGGGGAGAAAGCATCCGCCCCCATTTGAGATAAAGCCATCAACCGCCATAAATACATGCACTCGTTCGTGTGTAACTGAACAAAGCAAATCAAATAGCATTTCTTTCTTGTCGACTGCGAGAAACTGATCGATTGGAAAATTTCCATTGTGCGTGCATTATTGAATATTTTGTCATTATTATTCTTAATATGGTTTGCATCCATGCAAGCTCTCTTTCACTTCAGTGTTTGACCCGAATCATCGGTCGTTAGCTAGTAACGTAACACAGTCCTTCCGAGTTTATAGTCATAGTAGATGGTCGGTCATAAATAATTTATATTATCATTTAACCAAACGCTAATGATGAGAGTACATAGCGCCTCCTCTGCAGCTGGCAACTCCGTGCCTTGCCAGAACTGACATTTCAAGTGTATTGGCAATGTATTGTTCCCTTTTATGCTCAGCCAAATTGAAGATTTCGACCAAAACATTGCCCGTACAGTTCAAACGTCAGTTCTGGGAAGCCACAGATTTGACTGCGGAAAAGGATAAAGTTGATGTTAAGGCGGATTTCCAGTCCTCGTTCTCGCGCGCTTTCCACTGTATTAACTCTTTTTTTTGTTATATATTAATGACTTGCCTCAGTGTTTAAACAAAACCAAACCTCGATTGTTTGCTGATGATACAAACCTAACAGCTGCTGGAGAATCTATTAATGATGTTGAAGCTGCAATGAATTCTGATTTAGAAAACCTTAGGAAATGGTTAATTGCCAATAAACTAAGTTTAAATGTAGCCAAAACTGAATTTATGTTAATTGGATCTAAACCAGTGATAAAAAGTATTTCAAATAAACAGCCAAACGTTATCATAGAAAACAAACCAATTAAACAAGTTTATGATTGCAAAACTCTTGGAGTGACTGTTGACCAGTATTTGTCTTGGAAGAATAATACTGAAAACATTTGCAAGAAAATAGCATCAGGAATATCAGCTCTTCGTCGAATAAAAGAATTTGTTGAGAAAGATACACTTGTTTCTGTATATAATTCTATTGTTCGCCCATACTTTACTTATTGCTGTGAAGTATGGGATGTGTTTGGTGAAACACAATCAAATCGCCTCCAAAAGCTCCAAAACAGAGCTGCTCGAATCATAATGAATATGAGCGATGATGTAGATCATCTGGTTGCTTTAGATGCTTTAGACTGGAAGCCACTTAAAACGGAAAGAATAAAGGCTAAGTCAAAACTGATGTTTAAATTGTTGAATAAAATGGGTCCTAAATCACTTACTGATTTATTTACTTTCAAAAGTGAAATGACAAATTATGAACTTCGAGATATTGAAAGTACTCTTTGCTTACCACAACCGCGTACTAATAGCATGAAAAAAAGTTTCATGTTTGACGGGGCACACATTTGGAACTCTTTACCAAACGAAATTAGGGAGAGCAACTCCCTCATGTCCTTTGAAACTAAAATCGTTACTCACATTTTTTAATAATATTGTATGAAAAGATTTGTAAATAGATATGTTTCACTATACTTTTTTTTTCCTATAGTTTATATTCTTGTACCTATAACTTTCTTACTATATGTTACTATATACTATATCTTTGTAATCTTGTTATTGTACACGCCCCTTGTGGAAATCAGTCTAGGTTGACAATGGTTAGCGTGTTTAAATAAAGTTTTCTATCTATCTTCTATCTATCTAACTCTAACGATAACTCGCGGGGTTTCAAGACTGATGAAGCGATAGCCGAGCTTTTTGAACAAACTAATTCGAGGTGTTTGGATATCCTGATGACGCACTCTTCTGAGTGTTTGATATAGCATCTCAAACAAATCGGTATTTTAAGAGAAAATCGAGGTGAAAATTCGATTAATTTATGAAATTTCTTCCTTCAATATCCATGCAAATTAACCAATGACATGGTAATAATTTCCTTTGTGCAGTTTTCCTACTAAATAATAAAGATTTTAAAAGTCCTACACCCGTTAAATAGATGTCACGTTTATTTAAGTCGCGATAATTTAGTGCATCGTTAATTTCCTATAATAATGTACTTCAAGTACCTATATCACTTGTGGGGTTTTAACGTATTTGAATAGAGCAAAAAAAGTTAGTTAATAAGTTATTTGCCGTTTTTGGTTTACTTTAATAGTTTCTGAGATATAAGCCTTTAAACATGCCAATTTCGGCCGTTCAATTTCGGCCTTTCGGTCGTTCATTTTTAAGCACGGGGGCCTGGGACTCAGGAAGCTATATAAGCCAACTGTCTTCTTAGTTGGAACCGATCTCGTTCCCAGAGCCCACGTTCCCCACCGGAAAACGAGAGACTCTGGGATAATCCGTTTCACATTGATATTTCATTGGCTGATGAACACAGTGAACTCTATATAACTCTTCTTCCAGATAACAAAGAATCCTGTGATGGCGTGAACGGATTATCCCAGAGCCTCTCGTTTCCCGCCCGCTGTGTAAGGTGAACGTGGGCTCTGGGAAAGAGATTGAGTTGGAACTCTCGTGCGTACTGGAAAACGGGTGTGAGCTCGACATTTCGATTTTTCAGCCAAATATATGTGGTTTTGTGAATCAATAAGCCGAAACGTAGTTGTTTTGGATTGACTCGTTCCTGAGTCCCGGGCCCCCAAGGTGTTAAAATGAACGACGGAAATTTTTGAGAATTGGCATGTTCAGAAGCCAATAAGTCAGGAACTATTTGACTAAATCAAAAACGGCAAAATAACTTATTAACTGATTTTTTCTGCTCTATTTAAATACGTTAAAACCCCGCACATCACTTAAAGTGCTTATATCACTTGTGGCATTTGGGCAAAGTCAGTTAATTGTTCTCATATGTTCAAAAAAGTTTAAAATAAGTCTTGCAGTAAATCAATTGTATCTGACTCGTCGGCTCATCACTGCCCCGAGTGTTTCCCCCGATGTGGATAAAATCGAAAAATAAAATATACTCTGTTGAAAAAGGAAAATAAAATATAATCTGGCGAGTTAGTTATAGTATAGTAATAAAGTTTCCAAATGGCAACAATGAGAGGTATAATGGTTGAACCAACGTGATTCCCTACACATTTTCGAAGAAGCTCTACAACTTATCGATGCCGATGACAAAGAAAGTATATTGTTAGGGGATATTAACTGTGATTCGTTGGGTAACAATTTATATCAACCTCAAATCAAAGATCTCAAATTCATTACCAATTTGTACCAATACAAACAGCTAATTCAGGAACCAACTAGGGTCACCCAACATAGCGAGTCATTAATTGATCACTTCTATACTACGCATCCTGATAACATTGTCAAATCGGGTGTCTCTAAAATTACTATTAGTGACCACTTTCTCATTTATGGGGTAAGAAAATTCCCTACTTTTAAAGAACAACCTGAAATGTTAGAGTTTCGTGACTTTAAATATTTTAATGAAGAAAATTTTCTTCATGACTTAACATTTCTAACAAATTTGAGGTTTGACAATGATGATCCCAACAAATCTTGGTTGATATGGAAAAATTTTTTTCTTGAAATTGTTGATAAACATGCTCCTTTAAAGAAGCGGAAAATCAAGAAAAAACGCACACAATGGATTACAAGTGATATAAATTGCAATGAAACGACAAAAAAGCTTTCTAAAGAGAAAAGCGATAATTTCAAAGTGCCCAAATGATTGGACTGCATACAAGATTACTCGTAATAATTATAATCGATTGATAAAAGGTACTATTAAGTCCTACTACCAGAAAAAGCTTCATGATAACCAGGGTAATATTAAACATACCTGGAATGTCATTAATCAACTGATTAATAGATCATCCAAATGCAACAAGATCAATGAAATAGTTGGCTCGAATAATGAAGTAATCAATGAAAAAGACTTTCCTGATGTTTTTAATAAACACTTTATTGATTTAGGTCAGAATCTTTCTCAAGTAATTCCGGCTTCTAATATTGACCCAGGAAATTATTTAAAAGTACACAATTCCCCAAATTTTAATTTCAAAAAAATTAATGAGACCGAAGTCCTTACATTGTTACTTCAATTATCTACAGCAAAAGCAACTGGCCTTGATGGGTTGTCGACCAAAATTATAAAGATTGCGGCACCGATAATAGTAACAAACCTTACTATTATTTCTAATCAGTCAATCAACACTGGTATATTTCCAAATGAATGGAAAGTAACTAGAGTTACTCCTATTTATAAAGACGGGATTAAAAATGATATGAACAATTATCGGCCAATATCGATCATCTCAGTTATAGCCAAAGTTATGGAGAAACTTGTACATTGCCAACTCTATACCTACCTTGTTGAATTAGACTACTTCAGTGATTCACAGCATGGGTTTAGACCTCAACACTCCACGTTAACAGCTTTGTTAGAAATAACTAATAAATGGTGTGAGTGTATCGATTCAGGAGAGCTAAATGGGGTAGTTTTTCTTGATCTAAAAAAAGCTTTCGATACAGTAGACCATGATATTTTACTTATGAAATTACACTTATATGGTGTAACTGGGCTTGCTCACGAATGGTTTGTGTCTTATCTATCCAGTAGAACCCAATACTGCAAGGTGAATGGCAAACTTTCAGAACCATTAACAGTAAAAACTGGTATACCGCAAGGTTCAGTTCTTGGACCCTTGCTTTTTATTATATATGTCAATGATTTACCTAATTGTCTTGATTCTACACACTCTAATATGTTTGCCGATGATACACAAATTGCTACTTCAGCTGGCAACATCAGTACAATTGAAGAAAATTTAAACAATGACTTAAAAAATATATCGGACTGGATGATAGCAAACAAATTGAGTTTGAATGTGGGCAAAACAGAATACATGATTATTGGTTCTAGGCAAAGACTCAGTCAAGTTGAAAATGTACCTACAATACGTATTGGGGATTTAGAAATTCGACGTGTTGAAACAACCAAATCGCTTGGTTTAAAAATTGATGAGACACTGACCTGGAGTGAGCAAGTTGAACATATTACAAAAAAGGTTACTACTGGTCTGAGCATACTAAGGAGAATAAGAAATTTTGTTGACCTCAATACACTTCTTACAGTGTACCGGTCCATTATTCAACCATATTTTGAATATTGTTCTCCTGTGTGGGCTGCTCTTGGTAAAACACTTTCCCTAAAACTCCAACGATTGCAAAACAGAGCTGCTCGCATCATTACAAGAGATACTTATGACATCTCTTCTGTTGAATGCTTAAATAAATTAAAACTAATCAATTTAGAAACAAGGAGGGATCAACAACTCTCCATATTAATGTATAAAGTGAGTCATAATCAGGTACCAAGCCAATTAGGAAAATTATTTAAGAGAACAAATCAACAACATGACTACAATACTAGGCAGGCTGAACATGATTTCGTTCCACCTAAACCCAGTACAAATTATCTGAAAAGGACGTTTGTTTACAGAGGCTCAGTGGTTTGGAATAATTTATCCGATGAAATCACTTTCAATTTTTAAAAGTAGATTAAGAAGTTATTGTGTAAATAATAGTATATAGTTGTTCTTTTCTATTTATTCCTTTGTTGTTTTGTATTTATTGTATTACATATAGTAGACTTGTACATACTTTTATATTTGTAACTACTGGTGTGAACACACGGCCTTTTGGAAGATCACCATGCATGTAATTAGGTGAAATAGTACCGTGTTTTTAAATAAAGTTGAAGTAAGTAAGTAAGTAAGTAAGTAAGTAAGTAAGTAAGTAAGTAAGTAAGTAAGTAAGTAAGTAAGTAAGTAAGTAAGTAAGTAAGTAAGTAAGTAAGATGTGTAACTGGCGTAAAAGAGTCTGATTAGTTGTTATAATCTAATAAACTTACCCAAATAATAAGATATATAATATATAAGCGAACTAATTAATGTGCAACTCTTATTAGTTAAAGTTTGGTTTATACTTTCCAGAAACGTAACCGTTTCCTCTTTAAGGACTTTAGCAAAGTTTGAAATTTGAGTAGTTCAAATCATCAGATCGATTTCATCCGAGGTCAGCAATTTCAGTTGAAGTGGAGTCTGCTATATAGTAAATTGATTTGCCGCAACTATTAAATTCGTTTTCTCATGAAGTTTATCTTTGAATGTTGATTTCCATGTCGACAATTTTTACATATCAGTACTCTACGTGCAGCAGGGAACTCCGAAATGATGACTCTAATAATAAGACGATCTAAGCGACGTCTAATACGGTCAGCTAGGTCACGCTATATATATATATATATATATATATACAGTATATATATATTGTCTAGCGAATCTCGCGTGATCAACGAACAATAATCTTCATTGCTTACCTTTACTGCTGAACAGTCTTGATATCTAAAATTGCTAGAATCAGAAAGCTTTACGAATTGGCCAATGGCCGGCCCATTCTTTGAAGTCCACCCCTGAATGAGAAAACCTTGCAGCGTCTCGCCACTCACCGACACACGGATGTATTTATGCTTGTTATCCCAGTCTGCTCGAAGTTTATAAGGACTATTATTATTGCCTAAAGACGTAATAAAACGCCGAGTAACAAAATTAAAATGTCCAGGTGTCATTGACTTGCAGCTCGTCGATGGTGCACCATCTGGCCGACACCAAGAAAGTTTCGTGACATATAGAAGCAAAATAGCTACGAAAGGAACCATCATGATTGTTGCGGCCGAAGTATATATACGTTCGAAATGAGGCCAGCATTCGAACGTCGAACTTTTTATGTGTCGGTATAATCTAATGCAAATTCAAATTAGATTCTTTGTTCCGAGCCCTTTGCATAATATTACATCCGACACGACAATTCGACGCTTAAAACGGAAGAGGTGAGGTTTCGCTGGCGTCAGAATTTACGACATTACAAGCCATTGAACGATTTTACTCCTATATATCATACACTAATCTTAACTCTAATTCTAATTTAAATTCTAATCTTCCCCTCCTATAGGGCGGATTATCATTTTGAAGTCAGCGAACCAACCTTATTCTTTCGGAATAATTATCCAATATAACTGTCATTTAATTTTAAATGAAAGTGCCCTTTGTTCCATGGAATAATCAAGCGGGAATTTGTGGTAAGGCCACGTCGTTTATTATTTTTTGCTTAAATAATAATGAACGTGGTATGTTGCCACAATATATCAATATATATATATATATATACTATAAGTGGGCTTACCTCAAATGTTGCTGGTCGCTACTGTGATCAGTTTCACGCTGGGCAATCTTCAGGCGGCTGAAGATTTTCGATTCGGCGCTGTCTTAAATATATATATTAATAGATAAAAAGATTGAAACTGATCTATGTAAAACTTTATTAAAAGCTAAATTTTCGATTTAGTTAGTGAACTGTGATCTTCATCAGAACTAAAAAATACAGAACGCCTGCGTCCAATCATTAAATATTATTACACGTGGTCCTTAGGGACCGTAACAATGGAGTGTAAGATTGCGGAAATATTGTAAGCAACGGTTTAAAAGCAGTCTTTATATCAGCTTTACGTAGGATGCGTTGAACTCTCTCTGAAACACCTTTCACATAAGGGATAACAGCAAACGATTTCGGAGCTGTTGACCGGTTCGTCGTTCCGGTGGACAGCGTTATTGGCATTTTCGATAAATGATTAGGGTAACCATTCACCTTAATGGACCTTTTACCTTTTAGGAAAAACCCGCAATGCATTGTGGTAGTTGGGTATCACTTCACTTCCAGGTGAAATGGCTGCCGCGAGGCGAGCACTTTTACTTGGAAGAATAATTGATTAGTTTTAACCGCTTTTAGCTTTCGACAGTAAACTTTACTTATTGCAGCATAACTAGGGGGGTATTTACTACATTCTGTGAAAAAGGTAATTAAGTTACTGCAGTCGTTGTCGAGAAAGTCAATTCAGAGTGATCGACTGAGCGAACACGATTCGAACAAAAACATTTATGAAGAAAGGTCTGTGCAAGCGTTTGCAGGTGAGTAAGCTTATCAAGTGGCGATCAATAAAATATTTTGCTATGTGGATATTTGTTTGTAGTTTATCTGTACAGATCGTGTCGTTTTTGCAATTGTGCAGGTCTCTTTAATGCCTTTTTTCGCTTATTGAGACTGACAAAGTTTGGCCATGCTTCCGATCAGACGTTCGATAAACAATACCCCTACTAACAATGTTTTGGTTCTGTTTTGGACCAAAAACTAAGCTTGTCCAGTGAGCAAAAATTCAGGTTTTTACAAGAGCTGCAACTCAAAAGTGCTTTCGCGAGTTTTGCAGCCGTTGTTTTGCTTATTTTCTTTGTGTCTTGATTCGTCTCCTCCCAAGTAATTTAGTAAGTTCTAAAATATTATGCACTTGTCAAAGTTTAGCCCCAGGGTAGGGGGAACGATCAAACCCAGGGGGATTTGACATTTTTTGAAAATTTACTTCAAATTCCTTACCCAGGGGGCAAACATTTGTGTCAAATAAAGAAAAAAACTTTTCTGTGGTTCCACCATTGTATCAATATAAATGCACATATCAATGTTAAGCCCCAGGGTGGGGGCAACCCACAGGGATATTGACTTTGTGGGGGAAAATTGTCAAATTCCCCTGTGGTAGAATAGCCTTGTTGGTCAAAATACCCCTCCCTGGGAAATATCAAGTGCTAAAATATAATATTAAGATAATTTTATTTGTCAAAAATCCCGTCCCTCAAGCTTGTCAAGAAAGTCAAATTTCCCTGTCTCGGGAAGTCCCACCCTGGGGCTTAACATTGATAGGTGCATAACAATTCATTCAAGGAGAAACAACATTAACAGCATAATAAAGCAGTCAGTACAAAATCTACTGGTATGTATGTGGCAATGTTCAGGGAGCTGGATGTTTTTAATATTACAAATACATGATAAACTAGAAAAACCAAACTAATTGCTCTTAAGCCCATTTCAAACTTTGCACTACTGAAGAGGGCAGTTTCCAGTCCATCTCTTCTGAAACCTTCTTAAAAATTAAATACAGTATCGGTCAAAAAACTAACAAAGAATATTAAACTGATATTGTCAAAGAAACTGACAGAGCACAATTTCAACCTGAGTGATAATAGAACACAAAAATACAATAAAAACAGCTCATATTTACCTATCAGATTTGTACACCACATTTCAATACTTGGTGGTCACCAGACTCCCACACAAAATTATCAAATATCCCCTCAGAATGGTTGTTTTTGTCAAATTCCTAACCCACGGGGGCATGGAGGTTAAGTCCCATTGGCTTGCCCATCCCCCCTCCCCTGGGGCTTAACATTGACAGGTGCATTAGTTTTAATATGTCGTAAAATAATTTAAATTCAACATTGTTTACTTACTAAATATTAAAAAAAAAGTGTGGAAAAAGTTTCCCTGTACATGTTGTGTATACATTGAACTTTCTCAAATAGTTTTAGTTACTTAGATATTAGTAAGTAAAAACTCAAGGTATAAATATAAAGTTTATTTGTGTTTGTGCAGTGTTCTAGAACTATAAATACAACCGAGTTAATACAGTAGCTTATTACAGTAATATAATATTTTAACCTAAAATAACATTTGTAGTGTTTGGCTTAACTTGTTAAACATGTTGATAGTTGAATAGTTTGTAAATGAAATAATTATAAATGTTTGTACTGTATATACATATTAGGAATATATTTATAATATTAAAATAGTTAAATTAGTTAGAATATAATTTATTAATATGAAGGATGAACCTTGCACTTCGAGGGAGGCAACAAACTGTGCCAAGGTGAGACAAAGCGATGGACAAGAGACTTGAAATTCTTCCACCTTTATTTACCTATATGAGCTGTTGCAAAAGCATCTGCAAACTGAATTAGCCTGTGACAACTCTACTGGTGCTGTCAAAACAGAATCAAATAACTGAAGAAATTGTCTGTGCTAACTATGTGTAAGGCTGGTATTAAAAGAGGATGCTGTAAGCATGTTCTAGCATTGCTATTCCTAGCCTAGTTTATCATTTATTTGTTTGTTAATATTAAAAATGTCCAGCTACCTGAAGTATATTTTGTACTGACTGCTTTTATTATTATGCTGTAAATGTTGTTTCCCCTTGAATAAATTGTTATGCACTGATCAATGTTAAGGCCCAGGGAAGCAGGCAACCCATGGGATATTGACTGATCAACGCCCCGAGACAGGGAAATTTGACTTTCTCAAGGGATGGGATTTTTGACACATAAAATTATCTTAATATTATATTTTAGCACTTGATATTTCCCAGGGAGGGGTATTTTGACCAACAAGGCTATTCTACCACAGGGGAATTTGACAATTTTTCCCCACAAAGTCAATATCCCTGTGGGTTGCCCCCACCCTGGGGCTTAACATTGATATGTGCATTTATATTGATACAATGGTGGAACCACAGAAAAGTTTTTTTCTTTATTTGGCACAAATGTTTGCCCCCTGGGTAAGGAATTTGAAGTAAATTTTCAAAAAATGTCAAATCCCCCTGGGTTTGATCGTTCCCCCTACCCTGGGGCTAAACTTTGACAAGTGCATAATATTTTAGAACTTACTAAATTACTTGGGAGGAGACGAATCAAGACACAAAGAAAATAAGCAAAACAACGGCTGCAAAACTCGCGAAAGCACTTTTGAGTTGCAGCTCTTGTAAAAACCTGAATTTTTGCTCACTGGACAAGCTTAGTTTTTGGTCCAAAACAGAACCAAAACATTGTTAGTAGGGGTATTGTTTATCGAACGTCTGATCGGAAGCATGGCCAAACTTTGTCAGTCTCAATAAGCGAAAAAAGGCATTAAAGAGACGTGCACAATTGCAAAAACGACACGATCTGTACAGATAAACTACAAACAAATATCCACATAGCAAAATATTTTATTGATCGCCACTTGATAAGCTTACTCACCTGCAAACGCTTGCACAGACCTTTCTTCATAAATGTTTTTGTTCGAATCGTGTTCGCTCAGTCGATCACTCTGAATTGACTTTCTCGACAACGACTGCAGTAACTTCATTATCTTTTCCACAGAATGTAGTAAATACCCCCCTAGTTATGCTGCAATAAGTAAAGTTTACTGTCGAAAGCTAAAAGCGGTTAAAACTAATCAATTATTCTTCCAAGTAAAAGTGCTCGCCTAGCGGCAGCCATTTCACCTGGAAGTGAATTGATACCCAACTACCACAATACATTGCGGGTTTTTCCTAAAAGGTAAAAGGTCCATTAAGATCACATAAAACCTTATTTCTTTCGTCGTTACGTAACTCTTCACTAGACGGTAAAGCATCCGCTCGGTTAAACAATGCTTTCACTACCGCTCTCTTGCTTTGTGCAGAATTGTGCGAATCATGTATAACTTAAATATTTATTGGTGTGTGTGGATTTGCGATGAACTTTGACGTCGAGTTGACCATCGGGATTTCTGCTATTAGAAATCATGCCGAAAGTACTAGACATCATATACATCCGGATGATGTGATTATTTTAGAACGGGGTATTAGTAATAAACGTGAACGTTTATTTTTAGAGTCTTTACATTCTACTATAGATAGCAGCACGGTCAATAAAAGATGTATATTTCCGCAATCTTACACTCCATTGTTACGGTCCCTAAGGACCACGTGTAAATAAAATTAAATAAAATCACGTAAATTAAGTCCTTTAGGAATAAAGCTATCAAGTTTATATGTCCAGAATGCCTCTCTATCAGTAGGGTTATAAATATCTGTCTTATCTATTATGTTAATTGACAAATCATCAAGACCTTTGTGGTTCAAAAAAATGCTAATATTAATGCTCCGCTGGTATACCACGCTGACCCTTTCCGTATCGATTCAACTACAACTTTTATGATTGTTGAATCGCTTACGGAAAGCTAGGTTGATGGTACTACCTACATAAAACTTATTACACTTTTTACAACTTATGATATATAAATAACTCCATGCAGACGAGTCACAATCAAAGGTATAATTAATATAATATATATGCTTAGAATCAGAGTCTCGAAAAACATGCGAACCCGATCGACAACCGACATATTTCATGGCATCTTGATTTGCCGCATGGCTGCATACTTTTCGGACCTGAAACTTCAATAGGTTTGGGTAAATTATTAGCCTTAACTAAATGATCTTTAAGATTCTTAGGCCTACGAAATGAAACAAACGGCGCCACAGAAAAAACCTCCTTAGCAGTACTAACCAATATAGGATAAAGATCATTAATTATATTGCGAGCTCCAGAAAGAGAGGGATGAAAATCCAAAACCAAGGGTCTACCAGAATCATTTTTGGCAGATGGTTTTCTTCTGAGTGCTTCAGAACGAGAAATACGCTCGGCTCTACAGCAATAAATAATACACGTGATCTTGCCACAAATTCTCGCTTGTATACGTATTTCTATATATTTGTCACTATGCAAACTTTGAAAGAGTTAATCAAGTTCCTGTTTATATGAAAGCGACGGAAGCCTCCGTTAAGTTTATATCCATTGGCCTCAGTTAATATTTTTGGATGCATGGTTATTTAATTTCATGATTGTCATCAGTGACAATGAATTTTAGTGACTTAAAGGCATATCAGTAGAACATTTTTCTCGGTATGTCCATCAAGTCACACAGGAAAAAGGTGTTTATGAAATGTGGTTTATCCCTCCAGGTCAAACTCCTGCGAGCTGACGCGGCTCGATCGCCATGCCATAGCAGTATAGCAGTGCCTTCTTCTTGTTTGGGCGAGTACGTTACCCGAGACTCTACCAGCCGCCTGTCGCTGAGGTAACTGAACTCTCTGAGGTAACTGAATACAGTATATATATATATATACTAGTATATACTGTATGTCTCGGTATAAAATATACTAGGTTATAGTATATATGCCCATAAAACGAAGAAAGCGTTGGCAAAGACAACACTTTTTGAACGGGCAAAAAGAATTCGGAAATGGAGAAAGGTATCCGAAATGGAGGAAGTAATAATCCTTTGAAGCCTGAAGACGAGTCTTTAGTATTTTATCTGGCAACGCCAGACGATTTTATTCAGCACAGGGAGAGGTCCAGGCCACAAAGGATTAAACCCTTTGAAGCCTGAAGACGAGTCTTTAGCAGTTATCTGGCTAACGCCAGACGATTTTATTCCGTATAGTGAGAGGTCCAGGCCTCAAAGGGATAACGTGTTTTTACTAATAAGTTCGGCCTCTTGAGTCAAACGCCGAAGTTTGTTAATTATTCACTTAATACACAGCTTTAAAACTAGTGCTCTTTAAAAATACGCAGATATATATTATCAGGCAAACTCGAGAAACTTCTTTTGAGACATAGTTTACGACGTATCTTCTACAATGATTTAATTACTACTGATCACGTCGAACATTCGTGATACGGCTGTTGCGACTCGCGAGACGTCATTCCTGTTGGCCGGCCGGACGCCATAGAGCGTTTGCGTAAATCTTGATAAAATTAGTGGAACTTAACTAGAGCAACGACAGACTTCTCATAGACTTGTTCGACCTCAAATGTCGAACTTCGACATTTGGTCCTGGCATGATATTAATTTTGTTTGTGCATTAAGTTCAGTTCATTGGCGACTCGGCGTTAATATAAAGGTAACTAGGTGCGTGCGTGGTTGACAGGAACCTCACCCCGGAATCTCTTTATCCAAACGATTTTGGCTTCGTTTCCTTTCCGAGTTTGTCTGATAATTATACTTTTTCCTTATTTGGCAATATGTTCGAGTTGAAGTGCAGACTGTATTAAAAATTCATATTTGAAACACGAAACTCTCTCCTCCGCAGATGCTTCTATTAATTATTCTGGTTCAGTCGCAGGCGTGGGCATAGGCGGCGGAACCGGGGGGGAGGGGGCTGAGCCCCCTGCCTTTGCGCCGAAGGTAAGGGTGATTATACGTTGAATATTTATACATCTTCGATATACAGCAATTTGAAAATTCCATGTCACTGCAGGATGACAATCCTGGTGAAAATCGGCGCTCGAAGTTCAGCCCCCCCTACCGAACCTATCTTCCGCTGCCTATGGGCGCGCGGGCAATCGTAAAGCGCAAGGAGAACGTCGGGAAGGTGGAAAAAGAGGAGAGAAGCCTCTGGGGTTCTCTGGTAAATGGCAAAAAGCTCCGGTGATTTGGGAGAAATTCAGCAATGCCTTCAACTTCAAGATCTAAGTATCGAAGGTTAGCATGATAATTTTCGTGAAGATGCAGTGCGATTAACGTGATTCTTGCTGTTATTTACTTGTCTGCCATTTTGAATTAACTAAATGTGAACTATATTTCGATTAATTTAGACTCCTTTATTCTTTTTAAAGTGCACATGACATGAAAATTCACCCCCGTTTCTTATTATTATTTTTTAAAGGACATTTAAAATCATGGAAAATGGCTTTTACATGCCTTTCACTTGAGTTATCAACTGACAAAATTTCAGCTATGACGTCATTAGTTGTGCATAGCATTAAACGGCTAATTAACCATATCTCCTGTTTCTGACTCAAACTTTGCTGACTCATTCATTCTCGACCCTGTCGTACTTCTGAGTTGTTTGAGTCAGTTTAGTTTAACTATTGAGGAGATATAGTTGATTTTACTTTTTATCCTATGCACAACTAATGACGTCATAGCTGAGATGTTGTAGCCTCAGGGGCTGTTCACACGAGACCAGGTTATCTCGGGGGGTAGGTATAACTCGGGGGCTAGGGTCAAAGTTGACCCTATTTCACATGATAAAACGCAACTACCGAGTTGTCCCTGGACCCCGAGATAACCCTAGCTTCATGTGAACGCTTCACCCCGAGTTATCCCGAGCAACAGCATAAATACGCATGCCTAAGTTGACCCTACCCCCCGAGATAACTCGGGTGAAAGTGTTCACATGGAGGTAGGGATAACTCGGGGGCTAGGGTTACCCTATCGCTCCGACCGAGTTATCCCTATCCCCCGAGTTATCTCGGTCTCATGTGAACGGTTAACTTCATTAACATGGAAATAAACTAACACCGAGACGAGTTATCTCGTGGGATAGGGATAACCCTACCCCCCGAAATAACTCGCCTCTTGTGAACAGGCCCTCAGAATGGGATAGGATCTGAAAGGCATGTCAAAGCCATTTTCCATTATTTTAAATGTTCTTTCAAAAACAATAATAAAAAACGGGGTTGAATTTTCATGTCATGTGCACTTTAAGATAACCATAATGCAGAAGAAGATGTAGAATGCTTTCCAATATATATATATATACAAGTGCAAGTACGCAGGAGAAGGATGATATTTATTAGTTGCCGGGGAAAAAATTTTAACACGGAATTGGAAGTCGGCAAACGAACCAAATACGAAGCGATTTCAGTCAAGTGACGAATCTGCGGTTCGCTGCTCATGGCCGGATAGCGACAATAGTTTGCATGAAGTACAATGTTTTCTTCAAGATCTGTGTCTAGAATGTTGTCAGTAGATGTTATTCTGAATTTTTCTATGAAAATCACCTGCGGACGGACCGCAAAAATTCGAAACGCTGCCAGACTGACAATCGTTTACCGAACGTTGATAAACAAAGCCGACGAACAGCGCTGGAAATATTCAGTCTCAGCGTTAACCGCTTTCTACATTATACCAAGCTCACAAACGTACAGCATGCCCGGCGCCGTGCCCATGCACTACATGTATACGTACAACGTATGAGTAAGATCTATGTTTACAACAGATCATGAATGAATGATAAACTTTCTCGGGTAGCGTTTGTTGCTGCCGACCGAAGGGTGCCAGGCAGCACACTATTCTTGACGTTGCCTCGTGCCCAGTCCTTTTTCCGAGCTATGTATAGCCGACCAGATCTCGATTTGTTAAATTCTGCGTTTGTTTATTTGTCTGTCGGCATTACGTCATCCATATATGAGCTGATGGGACTTAGTGCGCATGTTCCGCTACCACGTTGCCTTCGATATTCAGAGCTTCTCTAAGTTCTTCCTCGACAGAAAATTCACGATAAGAACAAATACATCATGTCTTTACTTTCTCGTGGAAGTATTCATCAAGGCCATGAAGGTTTCAGTGGCCAGTCTCGAGGAAAGCAGTGTTCTTTCATGAGTTTATCGGCGCTGTTAACAGCACAAACTATTCCAGTTATCGAGTGGAACTCGACAACCATCGACAATGTCTTAGTACGTACAAGGAGACAACATGTACTTGAATGATTTTAACAATGATCTCATTCCTCGTGAGGGATTTCTGTCGCTGAACAACGTACCAACTGTTGTTTGTTGCCGTTGGTTAGAAGACAAGTCAAAGAACTCGTCCATTCAGACATGTCGATCAGTGATCGACACAAATATATCGCCCGTTGAGGCACAAAAATATACTGCTGATCTGCCCATTGTGGCGGAGCCCGTTTCCCGTGGCTTTTGAGGCAGCACTTCCCTTGCGATAGTAACTTCTAGTTTACATGTATTTGCATAATTCAAAACTGGAAAATTCTGTCCTTGTGTAACAATAACATTCTCGAGTTGGGAATTGTCTGGCAGCGATTTAAATGTGTTTTTTGTTCACAATTTATTGATTTCCAACTTTTTCCGTATAAGATTTGATTATATAGTAGAATTCCGAGTCTGGCGCCTATAGTCTATCATGGAATTTGGGCGCCATATTGATTACATCTGGCAGAGGCTCATTTTCTTTCCCTCTTCCCATCGTTCTCCGCGTGTCCATGTTATGTGTTTGCATGCAATCACACAAATTTTTTTTAAATAACCTAGATATTTTTTTGTTTTCATACACTTTGAGATATCGGAATTTAAATGAAATATAAAACTTCTAATGGAACTCTGATCCATTGGATTCTAAACACATCACGAGAGAGTTGAAAAATTTGCAGAAATATAGGGGGTTAATTCGTTAATTTTGGCCACTAGCTAGTTAGTTATAAACTATGGTGAGATCTAGTTAAGGTAGCCTAGACTAGTGTCTAGGCCTTCCCCCGTTCACGCCTTCAGTTCGAAGTGATCCAAACGAACTCGCGGAAGGAGGTCCAATACAGCTTGGTTAATTGTTTAATTGAGAAAGGGTTGTGATATTATAGTGCCCTATCTAAGCGTTTTCGCAATTTAGTATTTCACCTCGGATCGACGTTACAACCTTACAGCTTTCCTATCCAAGGGAACACAGCAGAATGCTATTTGACTTGTTTCCTACCTGGTCTTCACCTTTGTAGTCTTTATATATTTGCATATTTCCAGTAAATCTCCATGCATGATCGGTCAACCTCGTACTCATGGCCATTTATAGGGAACTGGGCCAAGATGGCGGGAACAAATGGCCCTGGTGGAGGCCAGGCTATCTCAGCCTCTGATTGGTCAAGAGCTTATGGCGTAATCAGACGGTTTGATTTTGTATTTTTTTTTAAAAATTGTATTTTGACCTTGTCGGTTGTTCCTGCACACGGCACGGGAAATTATATTTTAAACCATGCAATAATTAGGTGTAATTAGGTATAATTACTGTGTAAAGAACTGAGTGAGTTCTAGTTAATAAAATGCGCAATATACCGCGCATTTTGAGCTAGGCTCCACCAGGGCCATTTGTTCCCGCCATTTTGTTCTATTCGCCATCTTGGCCCAGTTCCCTAGAAATGGCCATGGGTACGAGGTTGATGATCGGCATCTTTTAAAATTAACACGAATCTCCGCTGTCCTACAACAATGTCGTCACCGGTATGTGTGAACAAATTCCGATTGAATCCCGAACCATAGATAATGGAAGGGGAACTGGATAGGAAACTTAAAACGATCTTACGAAACCAGAAACGATGTTTGCACAACTTGCTATGGTAATTATTATAAGGGGCTAATCGAACCTAACGGGTGGTCCCACGTGGCCAGGATCAACAATTGCTGAAATTAAACAATAGTGTAATATCACTTAAGTCAGCAGTGTCTGATTTTAGCCATGTGGGACCACCCGTTAGGTGCGATTAGCCCCTTATAAATGTATAATTACCATAGCAAGTTGTGCAAACATCGTTTCCAGTTTCGTAAGTTTCCTATCCAGTTCCCCTTCCATTATCTATGCCCGAACGTAACTACGAAGCGGGACAGACTAGTTCCTAGTCCTCTTTTCTCTCGAACGTTTTTTGGTGACGTCATAGAATAGGCATCGAGCGAGAGGACTAGCGGAAAATGTTCATCTTTATCTATCATGAATCCTGCTGGAGCTCGGATTCTTTAATCTTTATGAACGAGGGCACTTAAACAAACTTCTTCTTGACTAGCAGACAGCAAACGAGTAGATTTCTTTGTTTTACATTACGTTAAAAGGTTGTTACATACGAGGCTTTATAAAGTAGTGTTCGGCGTAGGAAGTGTTGTGTTGAAACACATTTATACAAATCGAAATATGCTTTTTATCGTTTCGGCAGTAGACCAACCTTGCTATATGATGTTATAAAGAATTGTGCAGACCGACGTGAGTGTTATCTGCTTTGGTTTTCCGCCAAACGGCCGTTTGGTGCCTGTCGTATAATTTGGGGCCAGTTTTGGGGCCAGATTTGGGGCCAGGCAAAACATTTTATTCCAGGCCTCTCACAATTCGGTCTGCCGCTCGACGTTAAAAAGAAGGCCTGGGAACCAGGCTGGATGCGGGAATTTCAAATAAAAATAGAGGGGGGGGTGGAACCGTCACAGATTCATAACTGATCTTTCGTCTGAAGCTCGTAGCAGGTTGCTAGGCACAGCAGCGTTGCTAGGCACAGTGATTACGTAAGGTTCACAGAAATAATTTAAAAACAGCGCTTATAAGTGCTCTGGTTCAGCGATTGCAATTTGTAAGTGTTCTATTTTATGGTTGACCTCGGATTTATTTTCCATATCAATATGTAAGTTTGAGATCAAATAACAGTCAAATATAAACTTAACTATAAGATTTCCGTTACGTTTCTTTTAGTATTATTCTGCCAGTCGACAAAGCATACGAAGTATTCGTTGTCGAATGCGAATATAACAAAGCACCTTGTCCTAATCGAGCAACATTTGGGCGACTTCTGCCAGGGAGATAGATACCAGCTTGTGGAGAAGACACACCTCTAAATTCACGATTTTAATTGGTTAATATTGATCACGCGCCCGAAGTTTCACTCCCCTCTTCTTTCTTTCGCTTGGCCCGCTTCGTAGTTACGTTCGGGATTCAATCGGGATTCGTTCGCACATACCGGTGACGACATTGTTGTAGGACAGCGGAGATTCGTATTAATTTTAAAAGATGGCAAAAATATATAAAGACTACGAAGGTGAAGATCAGGTACGAAACAAGTCAAATAGTATTCTGCTGTGTTCCCTTGTCCTATCACTAGCTTTCTTTCTGCAACCGCCAAAAGTTGAAAGTTAAATTATAGTTAATCTTTCATTCAGGTTTGGACTGGGCCCCATTTAGGGGCCTTGCCATTTCAGCTGTGAGGGGGCCCAGGCTTAGGGTGACAATTCGAGAAGACTGTAGGGGGGTCTGCGGGCATGCTCCCCAGAAAATTTTGAAATCTAGAGTCTCTGAAATGGCATTTCCTGCGTTTTGGGGGAAGATTTGATAGCATTCCGGAGATTATAAAACATTAAAACGTCATATAAAACACACAATTTACACAAAATACAACAGATTTCAGGACTTTTCAACATTTAGAACAAAACATTTTTAAAATTTCAGAACATAAGAAGCTGTTCCATTTCAATCCCGAGGACTTTGACGCAAGTTTTCGATACACTACCTCGTTATCAACAGCCTTCATGAGTAAATCAACTTCTACAGAACAAATCATTACTGCTTCGAAAGTGTTACTGTTGGTCTGTTGCAAACTATTTTGAGTATTTTCCTTATCACTAATTTCACAAATGCGGAATTAAGTAATTGCTTCAATGCTGCCAATTTGATATTTATGGGTGTGTCTGGTCAGGGGCCCATTTTGATGTCACAGGGTCCATGTGCCATGGAACTGGAAAGTACATTCCAAAATTTCCGTCTTTCAATCGCCAAGGTCTTTCAATTGGTAAAATATTTGCAGACGTTCTTATGGCTCGTTCCTTACGGTAGAATTCCAGGAAGCCTCGAAGGGACCAAAATGACAGTTCTGGGCGGGTTCTTTTGCGAATTTTGCTAGGCCTTCGATCGTTTCCAGTCTCTCCCCAGCCTTACCGAAACCTGAACCGACTAATAATAATAAACAAGACGCCTGGTCAGGCGTTCACTTCAGGGCTACTGCAAACTCGCAGCTGCAATCACATCGCATGCAGTGCTAAAATCTATAAAAGTCTAAACGTCATTGGTCACAGAAAATAGTCAAAACACAATCTAATTCTCCGATAGAAAACACAATTCGCAATACACAAAACACGATTGCCTATATTTAACGTAATTCCACACAGCGTTCATATGTCGAGTCCCTTCGGGTGTTAAATATCAACAATTTAACCTACCATGATCATGTTTAGTCAGGCTAAAGTTCATTTATAAAGTTCACTTAATCAACGGCGTGTGCGATTGTAAGCGTATATAAGATGAAGATCAGCCAGGGAGTTACTGAACAATAACTATGTCCGTTAAAACACTGAAAACACTTCAAACAACTTGATCGGACATCAGGATTCAGGAAAGTGACGCATCATCAGCCGCGCAAGGCCTGAGGGGATGACGTAATGATTGCCATTTCGAAACATAGACAAAAATAGGTACGCAACGCGTACATGTGTCTGCTGATATTTGGGCTACAGAGTAATGTGAGATAAGTAAGTTCATTGGACAATGCAAGTTAAAATATGAGACCACATAGAAACGCAATTATTTTATAAAAATAGGTACGCAATACGTACATGCGTACTGCTACTTGGCTTGCAAACGAAACAATGTAAATATGCAATGATCTAGCCTGCGAGCCGGCTCTTGGATAGGAGCGGGAGGTGAGATAGAGCCTGCACGCATAGCTATCAAATTTGAATGCCGCCCCTTCTAACGGGTTGTCAAAAGCGACCAATCACAAACCAGACACGCAATGTAAACAAAGAAAACGGTTTTACTTCCTCGCCAGACTAATACGCTAATGAAATATTATTTCGAACAGTGGTTCGCACATTTTGGACAGTATAACAAGTTTTGTAAAACGCAGAATCTTGAACTCTACATCAAATGAAAGCTCATCCAACATATAACAACATACGTACACAATATATTTCAACGATGCGTAGTTCTAAAATTACTTGTTCCACAAATGACAAGATAATGACAAGATAATGATATGCCGTATGGCCGCCGTGCCACTTCGGTACCACCTGTCTGACTTTTTCCTATCTCTATATATTTTCACATATCGAGTGGAAGAACTGAAAAGAAGGAGCCGGAGTCTTCCAGACGTAATTAACTTTGCCTGGCCATAGGAACTTCAGTCATATAAATAATAATTAAATTGCAATACAAAAAAATATTCTGTGGTATCCCGCGAGCTTTATAACAACAAATCATTTGATAGGCATGCAAGATTTAATAATGCTATCGGTTTGCTGTTCACAATTGTTGAATTTGGTAAATCCATAAATGCCATCAGTCCTGGCCGGTACAAAAAGCTGTGTGTATTGCAGGCGAATGGTGTGTCGAACCTTATCGTTTGTTTTATATAAATAATATTTTCTCAATCGTAGCAAGTTGTCCTTTGATACCAAATTTTCAATTAATTGACGATTTGCTTTCACACTAACGTGTTTACTGACAACCGTGGCAAAGCGAAAAGGTGGTGAAATATTTGGAACGAATCTGGAATGCTGACATTTCGAGCAAAGCTCTTCACCAGAGTATTTACTTTGATGAAGGACTCCCCTCGAAACGTCAGTATTTCGTTTCAAAACGATTCGGGTCTATCGATCTGGGTCTATCCTAATAATATGATTTTAATACGGCAAAGATATTAAAAATATTTACCTGATGGAAATGTCTTTCAGACACAAATGCACTTAATATTTTACAAATTACCAAGCAGTCTATTAATATATGGTTGTACGTCAACAATCAGCATCTCGTCCAATCAGTAAGCTGCGTCCCAATTTGGAACGCTACCAATAAAAAAACAATACTACGTGTGCAGGCTCTCCTTCTCCTCCTCTCCCCAAACCAACTAGGAACGATGCTATTTTAGATCTGATCCTTACAAATATGGCAGACTTTTGTGATTCCCTACTGGTCACCTCGCCTATTGGACAAAGTGACCATAATTCGCTGTTTTGTACCCTTAGAAAAATCCAGGCTAAGAATGTGACCACGAATATGAAAAGAAGAAAAAGGTACCCAGCCAATAAGGCTGCTTTTGGAAAGTGGTTGGCTGACTTAAATTGGACACCGCTTTACCGCGAAGTCTTATGTGATCAGAAATTGGTCTTTTTCCAAAATATTTTAAACGCAGGTTTAGATATTTTCTTTCCCACAAAAACTGTGAAGCTACATGACAAAGATAAACCCTGGGTAACTCCCGATTTTAAAGAGATAATTCGAAATCGGCAAAAAGCTTATCATGACGGGAACATCGAACAGTACCGCCACCTTCGTAACCTTGCAAATAGAGAACGGGAGAAACTTAGATCTGCCCACCTCCAGAAAATGATTGATCAGTTGAAATTGAATCCCAACCCTAAAAGGTGGTGGGAATGCATTAAACAACACGCAGGATATCCCAAGAAAAAAGCGCTCTCAACCCTGGTCGTGGATGATGAGATAATTAATGGAAAACTCCTTGCTAATAAAATTAACGATGCCTTTACATCAGTTACCCAAGAAATGTCCCCCCTAAAACAATCCCCCACCGAGACCCAAGCAGAGAGTAGTCAATTTTTAATCCTTCCGGAATATATTTTCAGTGAAGAAAATGTATACCACAAATTGGCTGCTGTATCTTCTTCAAAATCACCTGGACCTGATGAAATACCAAATTGGGTACTGAAGGACAACGCTTACATCTTAGCTTTGCCTGTCTCTTCCATCTTTAATGCTTCGTTCCAGCAAGCGTTTGTTCCTACCTCGTGGAAAGAAGCTAATGTTATCCCAATTCCAAAAGTATCAGCACCTGTCGATATAAATAACGATCTACGCCCTATATCACTAACTCCCACCTTGTCAAAAATTTGCGAAAGTTTTGTTGCTGATTGGTTGATCGATTCGATTAAGGAACAAATTGACAAAAGACAGTTTGGTTCACTAAAAAACACTTCGACGACGCATAACCTGATAAGTCTTGTCCATCATTTACTTAGTGAGTCAGACGCAGCAAAAAGTGTCGTAAGAGTATTCCTTCTCGACTTTTCCAAAGCTTTCGACCGTATTGACCATACCACTCTTTTGCGTAAATTATCAGATATGAGTGTACCATCAAGTATAGTTAAATGGATACAAAGTTTTCTTACAGATCGCAAACAACGCGTAAAACTGTACAACAGTTTGTCGGACTGGCATTATGTAAACGGAGGAGTTCCCCAAGGGACAGTGCTAGGTCCTGTTCTTTTTCTTGTAATGATAAATGACTTGCTCTCCGAATGGCCTGACCGATGGAAGTACGTCGACGATAGCACGGTCACTGAAAGTATTTCACCTCACTGTAGCAGTAACCTGCAGGAACTAGTGGACTATATTCATGATTGGACTGTGGCAAACAACATGAAGCTAAATATAGCTAAGTGTAAAGAAATGGTCATCGACTTTTCGAAAGAAAAACGGAATTTTCCACCTTTAATGATTAACGACGTAGCAGTACAACGCGTAAAATCCGCTTGTATCCTTGGCATCTCTCTTCAAGATAATATGAATTGGAATGACCACGTACATCAAATCGTTAAAAAAGCTGGGAAAAGACTTTACATGCTGAGACTT
Source organism: Paragorgia papillata (assembly GCA_035771165.1). Lineage (NCBI taxonomy): Eukaryota > Metazoa > Cnidaria > Anthozoa > Scleralcyonacea > Coralliidae > Paragorgia > Paragorgia papillata. Next base: position 449,032 of record JAWNZC010000473.1, on the reverse strand, counting down.
CTAAAAAGATCGAATGCTAACATGATGATATTGTGCACGGTTTTCACCACCATTATAAGGCCGGTCTTAGAATACGCTTGCCAAGCATGGCATTTTAACATCCAACAGTATTTAAGTGAAGACATCGAGAAAATCCAAAAACGTGCATTTAAAATTATGTTACCTTCATTAAGTTACTGCCAAGCACGTGAGCTCACTGATCTCCCGTTACTTAAAATACGGCGTGAAGAACTATGTAAACAATTCTTTGCGAAGAATGGAAAAAACAGTAAAGTTAGTGAACATCTGATCCCAAAGACCTCGTCAGTTTACGACATGAGGTCAAAATGTAAATATAAGAACTTCTTATGTAAGACGGACAGATTTAAGAACTCATTTTTACCACAAATTATTTCTAAAGAAAACAATAAATAGTAAATATACAGTTTTATAGGTCTGCTACATTTTAACTTTATTGTAAATTAAATGTTTTTTTTATTTATATATTGTAATTACTGATGCAATTTAACCTTCGGTTACAATATCAGTTTGATTTTAATAAAATCTTAAAAAAAAAAAAAAAAAAAAAAAAATTTTAATCCCCCAAAGGAAAGCCGGCCCGCAGGCTAGCAATGATAATGCAAACACAGTATGGTATACTAAAATATTAGAACAGAAACTGGCCCATTTAATGTGATGAGGATAAAAGAGTTATTACAAAATATACCTCATGGCTGCTGTGGTCGTATTAAGAGGTTCGTATATGACACATAGAACATCCTAATATACAATAGGTTACATTGAATTCCATATTGATTTCTAAGTATGATTGCTGGGAGGTCATTGAAACACACTGACAAAATAGTTACTGTCACTAGAAAATTGAAGTCATTGCTGGCAATGAAGTATAGTTTACTTATGAAACAGTTCAATTGATTGTCCATAGATTGACCATTGGAAATGTAAATTAGAATTTCCACAACAAGGTTATTAATATTTGTAAATGAAATAAGTTTGAATGTTCAGTCTTGCATGTATCTTGTCGTTCGACTGTCGAGTATACAAGTTCTGCTCCTGACATTTTCCTTGCAGCTGTCTCACAGCAAACACTACCTGTATGTTGATGGTCGTCCCATGCTCTTTCTGGAATCAACACTGGTGCTCTGATAGGAGTCCCTGGTAAAGGTGCGCTGTGAGTCGGTTTAGCAGTATTCTGGCATATATATTTTGCCTGCGATGGAGAGGAAGGATTTCATCCAGTAGTTATCGCAGGCCTGGTGGTTCCCTTTCGGCTTGTACACGTGTATGATAGAAGCATCTTTGAATTCCTGGGGGATCATCTCCTGCTACCACATGAGTAGAAACAGCTACTGTGACATGGAGAAGATTTTCGAAAGGTGGACTGATCACGTCAACAGCATCCTGTGAACCACTCCTCGTCCATCAACGAAGAAACGAAAACAATGAAGCACTTGATGGCCCACCAACTTTTCCCAGAAAGTGTCTTCTGCTGTCCAGTAGCAAATCTCCTGGTTTAGAGTCAATTCCATGCAGCCAATGTCTACAAGGAAGGTGCATACAGGGTTTGAAGTATGCAATTGAATGACCATTAGTGACAATCATGTGTATTTTTCACACCATATTTTCAAAGACAGTTGAGTCAATTTCCTAACACGTAATCAAGCTTGTGTTACTGTACGTAAGAAATTAAATGTCACTGTCATAAAGATTAGTTTTGATCCATTGTGGTGATTTACAACATATTGTATTTTGGTGACCAAGTTCTGGAATTTTGTAGTGTCCAGGTGAGGTATCTCTCCATGTTGGTCCTCACACCATGTGATGATAATTTATTTTAGAATTTTGTTATTTTGAGGGCCAGTCTGATTTCCTTGGCTGCGGTGATCTTTGTTGAGTAAACTTGATGGTACTTGGATTTCAGGTAGATATTTTGTTACAATTTATAACAACTTGCATGAGTTTTCCATGTACATATAGGCTAGTGTTTAAGACTGGTACTGTAGTATTCCAGCAGATCCATTACACATGTCCAGCTGTGTTTTCATTATCTTTTCGTTTCTTAAATGATTCAACAAAGTTTATGAACAGCCACACCATGATCCTCATTAGAATTTCTGAAGCAAATTTTACATAGCTACTTTGAAGGTTTCGATCAATATCTTGTATTAGAAATTGGCCCATTACTAAAGAGAAAAAGGAATTAATGAACAGTATAAATGAATTAAAAAGAAAACTAAAGCAAAAAATTACATAATCCAATATATAGAAATTCTGTATAATACGAGTTTTTGGTACGGCACTCTTAAATCTCGGCACGCGGACCACTTTCCTTAAAATGACCTGCTTCGTTTACGCGACACATTTTTGGCGGACCCGAATTTAGGGAATTTACAATTTCAGTCGAAAATTAATAAACTAAGATTTTGATTCGAAATATTAGTTTTAAGTATCGTACGTACACCAATTTTAACCCTCTTTTCTGATGGTTCTCCAGATATTTCTTCGCCATTTGTTCGCAATGTCTCCGAATCGGACTCTTCGGAAGTGTTTGAGTCTGAAAACGTGGGATTAATTTCGCTCATTTTATTCCATCTTTGTTTTGCCGCCAATTGCCCGCTGTTACTATTTCAGCGGTACACGAACTAATGACGGGTACGGGTACTATATATTGAGTCCGTATATTGATTTAAATAATCTTTCAGGTAGGGGCCCAAGAGGTACTATACATGACCAAATGGGACAAACTAGAAATCGAAGGAATTTTGGAGAAAACTAAGGAAATTTGATGGACACGCTATAAGGAATTCTTAAATTTGCTTGTGAGAGCACTGGTAGAGGAACCATGAGCGAAGCCGAAGAAAACTGAGATGGCTGAAAGAAGATGCCAAAGACAAAATAATCTTTACCGATTGAAAGCTCCGCATGAAAAATCACAGTAATGATGAGAAAAAAATAGGATTCACTATTTGCTATTGCATGTTATGGCTGATCCAGATACCTCAAGACGAAGTCGAAGACTCTACCTGTGGTCTGTGAAAGTCGAACCTCCATTTGAATATATGCTGCCAAGTATATGTGTGGTTTCCAGCTTTTTTAAGCCGTAATCTTGCTGTATTTGCTCTATAAATGTTATTTTAATGATCTATATACCCATACATACTAGTTATAGTCTTGAATGAATCTCCTGCAAACTTTAGAAGCTACAAAAAACAACTGAATAATTCAAACCTCAAGTGGCCGTGATTATCAACTGTATTGTAGTCTGAAAAATAATGGACTTGATCAGATTTGTTTAAAACGGAGACAGAAGTATATGGTAAGAGATACTACAGTACTCTTTTTAGTATGTCCCTTAAAAAAATATCTATAACTATATAATCGTACGTTGGTCTCTTGTGCTGTAGATTTAACCATGATTTGAAATTGAGTACTGTCTTCGGCATTCGACAACTGTAACACAATTTTCAGATAGAGGATGATCGAATTTTGTTTGCAAAATGCAATCATTGTGGTTAGTACCAGTTTCTCGTACAAAATATATAATGTTAATCTGCATGCCGTAAGAGTGTTTTTTAGTTTTTTTTTTTAAAGTGTTATGATATTATCTATGACAAAATATGCTGAACTGCATATTAAAGATTGTTTACTCTGGATAACACAAAGCCGAAAACGTTCTTGATTTTTATTGTTTATTTTAAATGCTTTCCGCTGAAGTTTGGGCAAACCTGTTAGAGTCTTCTGCTGGTTAACGTCTATAGTATTTCTGTGCACATAAATTTGGCAAACAAAGAATACTAATTTTGTTTTTACCATCGTAAACTATGAGCTTGAGTCGCGGCATTGATGCAGACTTGTAGTAAACTTTGCAATTTTTATTTACATCATTTGGTTGAAATTTGTTTTAAAAGTCTCAGTTCTTCTCGTTTTTTAACATTATTGCAAACAGGGTTTTAGCATTGTGTATATGTTAATTCATGTGATTGCTCTTTGAAAGAAGCATGGGGTTTTAAACTTGAAAGCGTTAGCAGTTTTTTAGTTCCACGTATTAAAGCTGTAGTCATGAGTGGCGAGAATGGAAGAGAAAATTTTCAAAAATGGGTTGGTGAAATGTCAGTTTTACAAAAAAGGCACAAAAAAGCACGTTCGCTGACTATGTCAGTTCGAAAGCCCATTTAATTGTCTTTACGTTGGTGTATTCAAATTTACTTTTGTCAACCGATTCGCGGAGAAAACATGATTTTAACGGCGTGCGCCCGTCAAAAATGGTAAATTTTTAGGAATGTTTTCAACTCTCACGATAAACAATTGTGATTTTATTAATCTAGAATAAATCCTTGACAATATATAATTAAAACAAATTTAATCTGAAAGAGTTACTTGTTCTTTATTTGTGTTTCTAATGGCAGTAATAAGTTTTCTTCCTTTCCAAAAGAGGAATTTATATATCTCGGGTACTCTTTATCTTTTTGGTCGCCATTCAAATTGTGTTTTTGTTGATTTTCAGCAGGGCGCTTATATACTGGGCGGCGCAACGCCAGTCAATTCGCTGATCGACGTGTGATGCGGAAGTAGACTGGCACGAGCGAGTTTTGAAGAAAATTCGAGCAAAAGCAGCAATTCGTGTATCGGTAGATTATCACTATTTTTTCGTTAAGTTTTTCATGTGAGAAGTAATTGATTGGATTTACAGATAAAATATTACTTCTATTACTGCAGCAGTATGAATTTTGTGTAGAAACTCGTGTCAAAGAGAATTTATTTTGGATAATGTCCATGCCTTTTAATGCCTTTCATGGAGGCTAAACTTCACCACGAGCGCATTGTATGTTCTTCTACTACCAACGGCTAGAGATTCAGGTATGTTGAAGTTTATAATCTTACTCTTGTTTGTTAAAATTCTTGTTAAAATCGGAGATGATCATTTTGAGATATCGTGGCTGAAACTCGACCCTTATCAATGCTTGATTTCTAGCGGTTTAACCTTTCAAATTTTGTAAGAAATATAAACAAGACGTGTTGTTTTGACATACAGCGATTCTCTTTAACCGTGTCATTGTATTCCTTAAATTTCCGGACTGTTGAAACAAAATTATTGTAATTTCTAAACAGATTCATTTCTTTATTCGATTTATTATAATACGAGTTTTTGGAAGAATAGTCGGCGCATTGTGTGTTAAAATGTTGCCAACACCGTGCGATTTTACTGTGACATAGGTAAGAAGTATCATTTTCATATTTGGTAGAAATCCAATGCTGGTGCTAGTGCCAATGTAATAATTTTTTATTTATCTGCTTTGTGTAAAAAATAGTTGCCAGAGTTTGTAAACAGTTATTACATTTTTAATGAAAATACTTGAACCAGTTGTACTCTTAATGTTGAATGCTTTGATACCTTATTAGTGTCACTGTTATTAGTACCACTATTAGTGTCATCCAACTCAAACTTGAAATATTTTTTAAATCCACTTTGCTAGCCATATTTATGGTTTTGTTTTAATTTTATTTTAATGTTACCGCTTATTTATCAACAATTTTTTTGCTTATGAATCGATATAAGGAAAAGAGTCATGTTATCAACCATTGTAACAACCGCTGACCGGTGAATATCAATTATTCGTTGCCAGGCCCCGCATCACACGTCGATCAGCTCTCCCATTCCCGTTGCACCGCCCGGTATATAAGCGCCCTGATTTTCAGAGCCCAAGCGCGCTCGTGCCAGTCCTTTGATGCATCACACATAGCTCGCCAATTTATATGCGCGTTTCCCCGCCCGTGTTTTAGAGCGCCCTAGCTGGTCTAACTTTCTAACCGGCACTCCTGATCACGAATAGGGTCCTCTTAATTGTTGAGCCATCGGAACAATTTAAAAGGCACAGTGTTCTTAGTGCATTTTCTTGCGGACCATTAGTCCAAGTTTTGACGTGTGTGATATTCTGCCATAATTTTAATCATGTGAACTTGAATTTGTCCACGAAGTTTTTCAAGTTTGCACAGTGTCACCATGACGGTGACACTGTGCCTTTAAGCGTTAATAAACGTGAATAACAATATTCGCGTGTATTTTCAAACATGGCGGACGAAAACGCGGTAAATAAATTGGCTGTAGCAGTGTAGCTTGGTATCTTTACATTAAGAAAAGAAAAAATGTCATGCAGACACAATTTAAAGACAGCACTTCTCCACGAATACCTGTCCACAAGATAAAAAACGCAGATTTGACTTCATTGGAGCTGTCTTAGCTTGTTTCATTTCTTAATTGGTTTTACAAGTATGTAACGAAACTTGAATTGCATCCTCTGCCCACAAATGTATAAGCGTTCTTGTTGCTTCATCTGACCATATTTTGCCCCTACTTTTAGTTGTAGACGACTTTGTAGACGCCATATTGCATTTGTTTTGAAGAATGTGCGCATGCGTAAGTTGCTTTTGGTCCGCGGCCCCTAAATTTAGGCGGGCCGAGACTAGCTACCTATCAAGGCGGTCTCGGCACCCCTAACATTTTGGGTACGCGGGCCGTTGTTGCACCCGTTTACACGACATTAATCAGGGGTGCCGCGCCAAAACAAATTGGTCCGTGGGCCGGAATTTAAGGGTGCCGTACCAAAATCGCTTGTCGTGTATACGGGGCTATAACATGTTATATATAATATCCATGGCATCTTGTATGTACATGTAGCCTGCTAAAACCAGCGACATAGTGTATTCATGTTGTTAAGCTAAAGACTGCATCACACCACATCAGAATAGAAATTTAGGAATGTTTATTAATTGGTTATGTACATAATTTAATTAATCATCCTTATAGGATGCTTTATAATTGATAAACCATTACTATGGATTAGTCTAATTTGTCTCTAATATCACCATTCTGAATTCTAAAGGCAACGTGGCTAGTTTTCTCTTATATTTCAAATGAATAGAAATCTATTTTGTCTTGTATGAAGCCCAGATCGCTTTGTGGTCACTAAAATAGGTTTCTAGAATACCTGAGTTAATTTCTAGATCTGATATGTTTGTAAATATGTGATCAATTAATGTTTGATTATCTGTTGTAAAAGTAGATACTAGCTGTCTGTATCCATTGTCTCTAACCATCCAATTCCGATTAAAATCTCCAATGATTATATCTGGCTGTAAAGCCTCGTCAGCAACAATTTCAATCAATGCAGAGTTTGCCACAAAATACAAACTTGTCAGCAAGAAGTTGGTTAATCAACCAAAAAATGTCATAATCAGACTTTTCCCAAACTTTTCTTTTTTTCTTCAAAACCAAATTTTGGACTTTACTGTAAATACCAGTTGCTTAGATATAAACCCTGCCACATAGCACATGACAATACCTGGGGTGATCTATACCTTCCCGCTTTCGTTTATACTAATAAAGCTTTACAATCTTATCTTGTTTTTACTTTTCTTCGATGCATGTGTTATGTCTTGCTGTATATTTCCTTGTCATTCTGTTGTAAACACACTGCCCTCGTTCAAATTCGTATAGTACATGAAAATTTACACACAAGAACCTGGCCAAAATATTGGTCAGTGTAAACCGTGTAAACACAATGGTCAGTGTGTTAAAAAAAAAACGTCAACGTGTTTGATATAGTATCTCAAACAAATCGGTATTTTAAGAGAAAATCGACGTGAAAGTTTGATTAATTTATGTAATTTCTTCCTTCAATATCCATGCAAATTAACCATCGACATCGGACGGTAATGACTTCGTGTAGTTTTCCTCATTAATTACTAATTAATTTGAAATGTTAAGTAATTTGTTTTGATTGGTTTATTTACTGCGAGTATACTTGCCCCGAGGAAAAAAAAATAGGTGGTGTGAAACCAATCCCTTGAGATTCGAAGGACATCAGTATTTTCGCCATTTTGGATGAAATTATAATTGCAGATGATGAAAAACTTTTGTCAAATTCACCCAACATGGCGACAATGACGTAAGATGCACACCACCAATAGTTCAAAATTTCCAACTATCTGCAACGAGCGCTAAAACACTCGCAGCGAGCTTGCGAGTGCTCGCAGTCAGCTGCGACATGCGAGGGCTGGAAATATGCACCTTTATACAGTACCGCCTGGTGGGTTAGGACTATCCCATGAAACCATTTATTAGGTTCATTAATTTTAGTGAAAGAACAGTTAATATTATCCATAGAAATGCTGGACAAGATTGTTTAATACTTAGACTACGTGCACACGGTAACGTTTCCGAGCGTTTTCGTATTGTTTCAAGTAATGAGCTGATTGTTATCGATTCCCTTGAGAACAGTAAACAATACGAAAACGCTCGGAAACGTTACCGTGTGCACATAGTCTTACTTAAGCATTTTAATTTCAAATGTTTGAAACAATACTTCCAGTGGCGTAGCCAAGGGGGGGCGAGGGGGGAGGTCGCCCCCCCCCCCCCCCCCCCCCATCCCCAATGGTCTCCAAGACCGTTCTCGTGAAAAGTTTAAATCAGTGGAGAAACTTGTAAGGGGGGGGGGGGTAGAGTTGCTTTAAGTCCAAGTGAGTAGATAGTGATGTGTTATATATATTTCAGGCATGCATCTGCTATAAATTACAATACTAAGGGTCTATACAAAATGCCTCCAACCTGTTTTTACATTTACGACTTGTTTATAAATAAATCTAAATATATTCGCACGTGAATCATTCTATGTTCTGGTTTGATTTCAACAAAATTATGTAATTTATGGCTTTCAGATCACTCTTAAATACTTGCCTAAATATTCAGGAAATAGTGTTTCCGAGACCCTAGAAATCCAAAATTTTCCGGGGGTGCATGCCACCCTAAGACCCCCCTAAGAGACCGACGTTCTCGCCCCCCCGCTACACCACTGAATACTTCGGCAAAAAGGGACTTTGCCTGGGTGGGAAATCAATTTATTTATTTATATTTTATTTTATTTTTTTGGGGGGAGGGGGAGGGGGAGGGGGAGGGGGAGGGGGAGGGGGAGGGGGAGGGGGAGGGGGAGGGGGAGGGGAGGAAAGGGGGAGGGAGGGGAGGGGGAGGGGGAGGGGGAGGGGGAGGGGGAGGGGGAGGGGGAGGGGGAGGGGGAGGGGGAGGGGGAGGGGGAGGGGGAGGGGGAGGGGGAGGGGGAGGGGGAGGGGGAGGGGAGGGGGAGGGGGGAGGGGGAGGGGGAGGGGGAGGGGGAGGGGGAGGGGGAGGGGGAGGGGGAGGGGGAGGGGGAGGGGAGGGGGAGGGGGAGGGGGAGGGGGAGGGGGAGGGGGAGGGGGAGGGGGAGGGGGAGGGGGAGGGGGAGGGGGAGGGGGAGGGGGAGGGGGAGGGGGAGGGGGAGGGGGAGGGGGAGGGGGAGGGGGAGGGGGAGGGGGAGGGGGAGGGGGAGGGGAGGGGGAGGGGGAGGGGGAGGGGGAGGGGGAGGGGGAGGGGGAGGGGGAGGGGGAGGGGGAGGGGGAGGGGGAGGGGGAGGGGGAGGGGAGGGGGAGGGGGAGGGGGAGGGGGAGGGGGAGGGGGAGGGGGAGGGGAGGGGGAGGGGGAGGGGGAGGGGGAGGGGGAGGGGGGAGGGGGAGGGGGAGGGGGAGGGGGAGGGGGAGGGGGGGGGGAGGGGGAGGGGGAGGGGGATATCGGTCATAGAAAACGAGGGCGAGTCGTCTAATTGTTTTAGCAAGAGTTACATTCTCGACCATATGATGTTTGAGGTTCGTTTAATACATTTTTAACTGACAACAACAAACGTTCGATTTCGGACATTCCTTAATTAGTCCCGAATGCACGGGAACTGAACGAAAAGTAAAGTTTTCTTGCATAACTTAACATGGGTTTTCGTGTACAATATTGAAACGATATATTTTCACTCATTTGATAAATAAAGATGCCAAAAAGTTGAAAGAAACTTTCATTTTATTAGCCTGTAGTTTACATCTTTTCTCATCAGTGTTGTCAATAGCAATTTGTTTTGTTTGCAGAAATTTCGTTTTAAACCAACACTGATTCTGTCTGTAGCAGAGCGAAAAATATGTCATGCATGCAGTGCAGTGAGCGTACAAGCAGGACCTTTTCTGGAAGATTCCATTTTGAATCGATTATAAAGGGGCTGGGCTGACTCGTGTCACGAAATTCTTTCCTCGGCCACAATAAAGGAGATTTTAATCAACGTTAGGATTCGTTCACATCTAAACTAAACCAATTCTTCTTGGTAAATTTAGTTTATGCGAGTTTCAAAACCAGAGTGAGATCCTAATCAATCGCGCGAGCCCCGTTAACCGGGCTAGCCATTAGGGACCTTAAGATCTACGACGGCAATTTCAACGACGGCGTCCTCCAAATAAAATAATTCTAGTTGTGAAACAAAGATAATGAATAATTTGTAATCCCAAGAGTAATCTCAACACCGTCCTCGTTCTTTATACAACGCCACTTAGAGAATTTTCACGTCTTCGGGACGACGTCAACGGTCAAAAGATGAGAATTGTCCCTTTGCATTGACTGCACTGATACTAACACTACAATCATTTTAGCAGTACTGGGACGTTTTAAAAATCATTAAACTAACTTTAAATATCAAATATAATACATAGTTAACCGTGACGTTTTTCGGTTACAGAATTTTTGTTGCTTTTTAAGCGCCGCCGTCGTCGTCGCAACATGGCTTAAGGTCCCTAATGTAAAAAGCCCTTAATAAAATTCACTCTTTTTTACCGTTGCCATTATAATCGGAGCGTGGCAACAATCAATACGACACTGCATGGATGTACTAACCTATATATAGTGGACTGCGGAAGTAGCCCTGGGCCAGTTTCTCGCCATCTTGTTAGGTCTCAACCGCGAAATTAAACAATCACAAGTCTTTGTAAAGCCTTTTTACAAAGTGACAAATACGGCAAAGAAAAAAAACTTGGAATTTGCCACGGAACCTTTGTCACCGCAAAATCTACATGTATTTCAACGTCTTTGCAGTTTTAACTTCAAAAGAATTAAATTTCTGTGTAAACGTTTTTCTCAAAGCCTTTTTTTCTACAAAATAGTTATCGGCGTAAGTCGCCAACGCTTCGGGCTACCCAACAAGATGGCGCCGTTCAATTGCATGAGGACACTTTAAGCCTGGTTTCAATATAGCCGTAAGAGCCGGCGGCATGGCTGCAGCAAGGGGCAATGGTCCAATCATAGACAGTGTTGACTGATTAGCCAGCAATAAAAAGCTGTATGCGATTGGACCATTGCCCTTTGCCGCAGCCATGCCGCCGGCTCTTACGGCTATATGGAAACCAGGCTTTATATAGGTCGCGGCGCACTCGCGTGCTTCCAACAGCGAAGTGCCGCATCACTGTTTCGACGTTCGCTGCAAACGTCGGTACGGAAGCACCATCCCATATACAATGGTTGCCATCATAGTCAATCGAGATATGGTCTGGAAACTCGGCAAACTTCAATTAAAGCGCCTAGAATGAGCTGTGATTTTATGTTGAACCGTATATACCTTACACCGTGCACATCCTTTGTTTTAGGTTTATTAATATTTAAATAGCACGGTTGAGTGATTGAACTGAAACGTTGCTATTGGACAATTTGTTCATTATACTAAAATACAATGTGTTCGGAGACCGTGCACAAAAATGCATAAAGGCGAACAAAAAGATAGACCATAGTTAATAGAAAATAGACATGGTTTGGAAACCCGGAAAACTTCAAAGCGGTAAACAATCAAGCTACGATTCATGTTGAAAGGTACATGAAGGTGCCAAATCCTTTGTTTTAGGTTTATTAATATTTAAATAGCACGGTTGAGTGATTGAACTGAAACGTTGCTATTGGACAATTTGTTCATTATACTAAAATACAATGTGTTCGGAGACCGTGCACAAAAATGCATAAAGGCGAACAAAAAGATAGACCATAGTTAATAGAAAATAGACATGGTTTGGAAACCCGGAAAACTTCAAAGCGGTAAACAATCAAGCTACGATTCATGTTGAAAGGTACATGAAGGTGCCAAATCCTTTGTTTTAGGTTTATTAATATTTAAACAGTACGGTTGAGTGATTGAACCCAAACGTTGCTATTGGATGATTATTATTTCATTACACAGCTTCATTATACAGAAAACACAATATGTTCAGTAACCGTGAAAGTGCAAAAATTTCCATAAACCTGAACAAAAACATAAAACAATGACTTTGTGAGCTTCCAAACCATGTCTATTTTCTATTAACTATGGATAGACCAAAGACCTTAGCTGAATTTCCAGACCATATCTCGATTGACTATATAGTATATATTATGTTGCCATCTAAGCGTGCACACCGCCCATCTCAACATGTTTCAAATTTAGTTAACCGTTTTAAAATTGACACCGTGGATTGGCAAGATGCATCGAATGAAACCCTAATACGTTCCCAAGAGCAGTTAGATAAACATTTTTGACGTTGACATACTGTTTCGACGGGTGGTACATATATAAGCTCAGGTGCCAACGACTATATAGAAAGAATATGCTTATATGATATACACTTTCGGAGACGCAACGAACACTAATCGATAAAATGTAAACCAGGGTTCGAAATAGCAGCCGGCTGCTGGCGATAGCCAGCAGTTTTAGGACCTTGCCGGTGATTATTTAGGCCTATATCCAAAACGTCACTTTGCTGCTTGGGAAACAGCCGGCAAAATTTTTGAGCTACAAAAAAACAGCCTACAAAATCAGGCATATTTTCTGAACGTTATTTCGAACCCTGTAAACGATGCCTATTGATAATCATCAAATCTCTTCACGATTTCTCATTTTCCATAATAATGGCCATCCGAAATGCATTTGTCAAGTTTCGCCTTCGCCATTTATAGTTTATTTAGTTTATGAACTTCAGAACAATTTCTAGAAATGAAAATTTTAATTAAACGGTGCTATAAATTTCGATGTTGCTAGGTAGGGAGAAAAATACATTATGTTTGTGGTCAACGAAGTTGCCTGGCCGATGTTTAATTTTCAGTGTTCATGTAATGGCATTTCCCAATTCCGAGACCGCGAGGACTTACAACATATATTGTTTTCATATTACTTGACCGCAAATGCGTTGCGACGTCCGTTGGAACGCCGTCAATAGGGACTTTAAGATCTACGACGCGGCCTTAAAAACGTTAAAAAGCAATACATTTAAAATAAGACACGGTAAATTAACTGCCGTATTTCATGTTTAAGCTTGTTTAATGACTTTCAAGAAGCTCAAGTTCTTGCTAAAACGGCTGAAGTCAACGTTAAGAAACAGCTCACTTCTCAGCGTGTTCTGAAAACGTAAAAATGCCGAGTGACGTTCTTCACAGGACGACGGTATACTCTTGGGATTACAAATTATTTATTCACGTTGTTTTCAATAAGAATTTTTTTGTTTTTAAGGCGCGTCATCGAGCTTACCGCGTTTTTACAACCTAAGCCTCGCAGTAAAAATACTTAATCATATCAAAACGAAGGTTTAGTTGTCAAAAGTGGAAATGTCATCCCGCATAATTGCCATTGGCGAGTTTCCAAGTGCTGCGAGCACATGATTTTAGATGCACTCAAAGTCCGCAGTGACGGATGCAGAAAATTCACAGTTGGTTAAAAAATTGGGTTATTTACGTATATCGATTTGCATTGGGCTCTTGTGAGATGGGTGGCAACGTTTAGTGGACCAAATAATGAATGGTAATCCTTTTGTTTATATGGATTTGCCATCCAGCTTGCGAATATGTGCAAGAGTTCAATACACCTACAGTATGCGTGCTCTTGCTTTTCAAGTGTGAATCACACTTTAGGGTGGGGGGAATGGGAAGTATTAAAGATGGCAAGTACACACCACGAGATATGAAGGCATTAAGATTACTATAAAAGGTACGATTTAAGACTTAGAATTGAATTCTTCGTTGATTTTATAGTCTGTTTTTCATGTTTATATTATCGTGGAGTTTCTTCGTTGTCGGCACTGAAGAAAAACAACGAAATTTAAAGGTTTTACAGCTCAGTAATAGAAACAAATACAATAAATTAGCGTCTTAAACCTTATTGAATACTTCGTGTACTTAGATTCTTTTAAATTATTCATTTAAATAACTTTTTGTCTGTTTTTAATCTACGAAAGCTTATGAACTTTAGTGGCGACCATCTTATAGGTAGTGGTCACGTCATCATACAGCTGGCACACTAAACTCGGCCCCATGTCCTATCCAGTTTTATTGAGATCAGTGGTGGAAACTCTGAAGAAACTGCCACAGTGATCCCTTTCCAATTGAGGGGGAGCAGAGACGGGGGCTCCATTTTATTAAACCGTAGACCTTTTGCAATGTTACAAAGCTGTGTTTTATTGAAAATTTAATCTTAGGGGGCTTTCCATTTACACGGTTAGACCGGTCAGTCCGGTTAAATGAACACGATTCGTTTGAGACTTGGCACGGTCAGACTGGAAAATTTGGTCCTAATCAAAAGCAAGTCCATTCTGGCCGGACTGACCGGTCTAACCTTGTCAATTGGAAAGTGCCCTCAATGTAATTTTCTGACAATCCTGGAAAAAATTGCCGGGACACTTTGCCGGTTTTGACGATTTTCACTTGGTGTCCCAAGGACTTTTGTCCAGGACTGTCAGACGTAGAACTCTGCCTCTGTTCAAGCTAAGGCGTGATTTTGATCTTATGTTAATACAATCACGTTTTACGCTTATGTGTACGGAATTATCAATTGTGATATAAGTTAGGTTTAACCACACGGTGAACTATCAACTGTGTGAAAAACAGCGCGGCTTGGCTTCATGAAAAACTTAGAAACCTTTCGAAGGTACAACAATTTAAAAACAAAGTGACTTACGAAAAAAAATAACTAAACACGTCACGGCAACATGTGATGACCACAAACGGAGCTGGTTTGACCATATTAGGTTATATATATACAATATACTGTTTAATTAACCGGATGTTAACTGGTTTTCTTGCTTTGAGTTGCTTCTTCTTAAGTAGTAGTCACTATCTCTGGTGTCGCTGGTCCTTTAGTCAATTTTACTTCACATACACCAGTCACAATATCGTATGTAAGATCGAGAAGAAAGTCGTCCTCGTCTTCGAACGTCTCCACCATCTCTTCAGTAATATCACTGTATCTCCTGAAGAAATAATCAAGAATGATTTAAATATACGACTGCAATGAAAATGTTTTTTAAGTACCTGCAAAGATGTCGGGAACAGGGTCATATAACCAGACTTCAAAGATTATAGCCCAGATGTTCTAAGAGCAAAATCAACATTGCTCGTTTGAAGAGGAAAGCTTCACAAAGAAACATTTCCGTACAATGAATTAAGTGGTTGAAATATTATATTCTCTCACAAACCACTACTTTAAATAACAACAGCAACACCACGATATATGATCGACTGTCGGTTCACGTAAGAATAAATCAATCAATCAATCAATAAATAAATAAATAAATAACGCGGGGAAGAACGATATACATCCAACAGTTTGGGAAAATGGCTTTTTACTACAAAATGGATGACAAATAGGGAAATGATGTAATAAACGGCATGGGGTTGTAACTACTGCATGAAGCGGTACTAGATTTGCTGGGGAAAATATACAAAAACTGAGACATGCATATGCATGCAAAGACTATTTGGTGATCCCAGTTGTAGCTTATGCCATAACAATTGTTTATAAAGCGAAGAAAAAAAAACCCGAACGGTACCCACACTAGGTGGAATATACCAATTACATGAATATATTACAGTGCATCACTAGTCACGCACAACCGAGAGTCGACAAGCCAACACTATATACAAGGCTTGTCGGTGTAAGCATGTAGCGGAAGGCCATGGGTAGGCACTAGAGGCAACCACATAGGGTCAATTCACCATCATCCTAATCCCGATCCCAAACCCTAAACTATGAGCAGGTTTAAAATTAGGGTGAATTTACTCTCAGTGAGTTGCGTCTAGTGTTTGCCAAGGCGATGTATCGCGCTGTCGTTAGGCGACACAACGAAAGCTTGTCGTGTTTCTGGCTTGACCTTCATTCTGTTGAATTCTATTAACTTTTACTGTTCCGAGCGACAGAGTCCAAAAGAACGAACTCGAGGCTATGCATGTATGATAGACACATCGTAGTGTTCATGCAATTGTATGTGATTAGCCCATCTCACGCAATTTTACTTAATTTCGATTGGGGCTTTTCCATTGCAAGTGTTCTCCTTCAGCGTGCAAGTCAACACTAACTGCACTCATAAAAAGGAATATTGTATGGAATTTTTTCACATATCCTGGACAGGAATCTCTGAGTAAGTTCACCACTTATCTGCCAAAGATATGTACTCTACTTTTTACACTGAACAACGCCAGATGTTTTATTCGTCAAAGGAAAACCTACGTACGGAGTCAAAGGATTAAAAAGCTATCATTAACCCTTTGCTACATATGGCTTTCCTGGGCGAGATGTCGCCCCTTGACAAGTAAAATCGTTATGCGTTAGACCGAGTAAAAAGATAAAGTTGTCCCTGGCACAGACATATATTCCAGTACTAAAAATCAGACGGTTTCACTCGTAGTCAAAAGAACAATTTTTAAAATTGAGTAAGATGAAATAAACACAACAAATAAATCAATAAAATCAAGATGAAATGAATATTGTACGCAGGATTTTCCATAACCTTTTTCCAGGTTACAGGTATAGTGTTATTTCCCACATACAGAAGCATATATATATGGTGGTGGGCCGAGGAAGATCAGAGGCGTGCGGTGGACGATGGTAAACAAGAAAAGTAGCCTCTGCCAGATGTGCCGTTCTCTGGTCGTGGCAAACAGCGACGATAGTTTGCACGAAATACATTGTTTTCTTCAAGATCTAAGTCCAGAATGTACTTCTGGATGTTATTCTGAATTTTTCTATGGAAATCACCTGCGGAACGGATCGAAAAATTCGAAACGCTACCAGACGCTGGCCAACTGAAACGTTGTTAACTGCCTGGAAGTTTTCCACTACAGATCAAACTTGATAAACAAAGCCGACGAACAGCGCTGGAAATATTCTCGGCGCTAACTTTCTAGGACAAAATGGTATGATCTATGTTTACAGTTTGTCCTTTGAGATCAATGATAAACTTTCTCATGTAGCGTTTGTTTTATACTTTTATTTGCATAATTCAAAACCGGAAAATCGTGTTCTTGTGTTACAATATTGTTGTCTGGGTTGAGAATTGTCTGGCAGCGATTTAAATGTGTCTTTTGTTCACAATTTATTGATTTCCGACTTTTGCGTAGTAGATTTGATTATATATTGAAATCCCAAGTCTGGCGCCTAGTCCATCACGGAATTTGGGCGCCATATTGACATCATTATCTGGCAGAGGCTCATTTTCTTTCCCTTTCCCATCATTCCTCGCGCGTCTTCCCTTTCGCCAGCACGCCTTCCCGTCCGAGCCTCTGAATTGAAAGTACAACGCCTTGACAAATCCGAGGCAAGACGTACCCGTCTTACATTTGCATATATATTTGCTTCTGTATTAAGAGAAATATCACAAAGCTCGGCGTACAATTGCGAGAATTTCTAAAACCTTATATTACAAGTTGTTATGGCAAAAAGCTAGACGGGGAAAATAAGGCGCGCAATATGTCAGACGGAAATACAATGCTATCACGACACTTCACAATACAAACGACGGGTTAAGACCACATAGAACAGGTTAGGGACGCAATTCTACGTATCTATAATTATATCATAATCAGATGAAAACCTTCATATGATCCTGACTGATGGTAAATTGTACAGGATTGTCCTTGAGCTAATAATACTGCAAAACAGTTGAAGGCAAAATTACACTTAGTAAACACGCTACCAGAACCTGAGTGCAGAAAGACTTTCACACCATATACAAGTGGACACACACCAAAGAATTACATCTATATAATCTGACTACAGACACCACCATATATATCCCATACATCTAAGTGGACACACACCATACAATTATATCCATCTAATCTGACTGGACACATGTACACTATACATCCATATAATCTGAGAAAATGCATACCACATAAATGTAATCTGAGTGGGCACACACTATTGGGCTTATACTATATAGTATAAAACAATTGAAGGCAAAATTACACGACTTTAGAAAACACACGCGCAACCAGAATCTGAGCGAATACGCACTGTGGTCATTAAATAAATGCAGGGCTTTCGTCGAATCTTATCTAAACTCTTGAGGTCCAAATATAAGATTTAAAAAATCCACTCCAAACGCAATAAAATGATTAAAGTTCAATGCTAAAGCGATATCTTTTGTCGACCCACACAGTTTGTTGACATTTCGCTGATATATTTTTATACCACTAAAATCAACTAAAAAACAGACTGAGAATAATGTCAATCCAATAGAGCGTTTTCACTCACGTGATCGGTGGCCCCATTTGAATAAGAAAGAGCTAATTCCCATACCGTACACTAATATGGCCGCCACTTCATTGTTTTGGTACACCAATATGGCCGCCGTGACGTCAGATGAAAACGCTCTAGCTGCGTTATAAATTAATCAGCACACAAGTTAAACGAAGCGAAAAAGCTTTTAAATACTTTCACCATGCATACACTTCAAGTTATCTTAATTTCCCAGGTGTACAAGACCGTGTGTTTTACGCATCTGTGGGTTCAGCGAAGTGCTTAGGGCTTTCAAACTACTACAATAGGTTGTTTGAAAAGAATGCTAATTCATTTTCTAAGGGTTCGAATTTTTTTTATACACACTGTATATTGACATTACAATACGTATCAATTTGACGATATATGGTAATTCAGTTCAATATATAATACGTGAACAGTTATGTCAGTGTATAGTAGTATACTATACTAAACAGACCTTATACTTTTCAAGACCTGCATCATCGATGTGCCAAAAATCTTTACATCTATAGTGTTGAAAGTATATTGAATTTCGATCCAATGAAGTACGCCGCCAAAAATTTGTTCGCACGTTTCGGTACCAGCGACAGTCAATTTTCATTTGCTTTCAACTTTTAATAATAGCAAACATGTACAACAGTATGCTAAACTATGCAGACCTTATACCTCGTAAGAACTGTATCATCGATGTGCCAAAAATGTTTACATCTATAGTGCTGAAAGTATATTCGATCCAATGAAGTATATGTTGCTGGCAAAAATTTGTTAGCACATTTCGGTATCAGTGACACCGCACTGCGATACAGTCGCACGGTAAATCAGCAACACAGTCAATTTCCATTTACTTCCAATTTTAATAGCAAACATGTAAAACTAAAAAACTTTGATATACCGCGCAATACTTCGTGGCCACACAGATCAGTAAGTTTGGAATACACTGTAGGTCTATACTACTAAATCCCGGGAAATTTTCTTTGTCGTCTGTGCCCTGGCAAAATAATTATAGTCACAAGCGTATAAAATCTTTAATCTTTTACTTTTGCTAGATACTGCACGTTTTTCTTTTCAAAGTCGCATAAAGTCAGGGGCAGTCAAGCAGATACTTATTTCGCAAGGTGTTCTATTCATCGTTTTCATCCGACGTCATGGCGGCCATTTTGGTGTACCAAAACAATGAAATAACGACGTGGTTATTGTCCCAAATTTATACCATGCACGATTTAGGCCAATTCCAAAGGACTCAAGCATATCCTAAGAATCAGAATGCAATAGAAATACAATAGAATCGAACAATCAGAATATATCTCTACCCCCAAACAATGCTGCCTGACCCTAAATCAAGCACCATATGCTCAAATTAATCTTATGGGAATTTGGCTATATAATCGTATTCAAACATTTCATATTGTTTCGCAAACTCAATAGAGCCACATGTACACGAGTGACGATTTGTTGAAACAATTCTGTTCTTGGCCACTCCTATACAACTTTGGAATAACGACAAGCAGGCATATTTGTTGCAATGAATGCATTGAATCCACTTGTTGATCGTGTTAGTTAAATAAATGCAAGCACTAAAAATTTGTAAATTATTGTCAGGCTAATTCCAATGGATTGACGAAAGCCCTGTATTTGAATGCATGACCACACCACACACAACATATTAAATACACTCGATTGAGACTTACAATCGCCTAGCTGGCTGAACCTTAAGACAATCCTTAAGAAAATTAGCATGCACAAATATTTTTAGTGTTTCAAGTTATTGTTTTCAAAAGTCCAATGTAATTTCTTCTTGGAGTGATAAAAGTGCTTAGAACAAACAAGAATCCCTACGCATAGCATGCAGGAATGGCTTCTTTAAAATCTTCTTTGATACATTTACATAAACAGTTTGGCTTACTGACGGTTCGACTTCCGTTTCTAAAGATACAGTAAACTCTACCTTCTTGGGAAGTCCCAGGTGACTCTCCAATTTTATAGTTTAATGCAAATAGCCAAATAGCCATGGTGCTATTTCTTTATATTAAATTGCATATACTGGCAACTATACAGTGTCAGTTCTAAAAGTGAAAACAAATCAGTGAGAAACTGTTTATTAAGACAAGAACGCGTTTTCAGATATTCTTCACAATCCAAGGACATGTACAAAACACCTTGTGGCAAAACTAACTTGTCCTGTTTTCTAGCAATGGTTCAGTGCGCCAGAAAATGACTTATCTAATGTACACAGTCATGGTTGGTGTAACTAAAATCTCTGAAAGCTCTTTTCAAAAATGTTTAAAATAAATTATTGCAAAAGTTAGCCCAGTTTCTTGTAGATCGTTGAAGAAAGCTCAGATATTAGGATGGTTTGAAACTGAAATGATCATCCAGCAACAAATTCAACTAATGCAAAATTTGAAGGCTGTATAATGTATGGATGACTCGTGTGAAAAATTGATCAGAAACGTTCAACTTAAGCAGAAATAATATTTATACGGCTTTTTGAGACATGGGCTAATAGTTTTAATCAATTCGAGACTTTTTGAAGACCATAAAAATAAATCGAGCAAAATACGAATTTGGAAGACGTGTTAAGGATCTGCAGGTATCCTGATTTAGTATACAATTTTCCAAATCTTATTACGGAAACTTTCACTGTAGCTTGTAACCCCTCCCCCACTTATTCTCAGATTCTGGTTAGTCCTGGTTGCTACTCGCCCTGCACACTTCAATCATTTAACTCACACAACATCATCACCAAGCACGCGTATACACCATTGATATACCTTGATTTCACAAATACCTTCCACACAGCCTCCAGTATGAAAGGTGCAAGGAAACCAAGGAATTCAAATAGACCTTTATTACTCTGTGAATCAGGCGAGAATTACAAGGTTAGCAGCATGACAATTGACAAACATGATTGGACACCCTGTGCATGACTCCTAAACTTACCCACTGAAAAGGATACGTGTTGTTATTTTACCCAACAGGTCTGATGAGAGGAAGGAAGAGCTCAAATCCATTGGCATACTGTAAGCAGGTTGAATTTGAGGGTTGCCAACATCAGGTAGCTCAAATTCAGTGGCTTAGCAAGCAAGTTGAATTAGTTGAAGGGCACTTTTAGTTGCGAAAGAGGCACTTTACGAAAAGGTTGATAAAACATGCGCCCCGCAGACAACAGGCATGTAATAAGCAAACGCAAATCACATGACATTGGTGACAAACGCTGTTAGCCTGTTGCCACAGATGGCTGATGGACAGGTCACACTTTTGAGAGGGCTTGCCAGATCCTGTAAACAAAATGGGGACCGATCCCATTATGCACAGCGAGACTAGGCCCTAAAGGCGATAGTTCGGCAAACGGGCGCTGTTTGACAAACGTACGTCCAAGTTCTTTTAACACTGTGACCCACCAGGAAATTCGGTCTACACTTTCTTACAGATCATGACAATGAAGAAACCAATATGTTTTAGAATTACCGACCTTCTGCCAATAGTATTTTTAGCGACAAAAAGGAATTGAAGGAAAAAAATATCTGCCGAACAAAAGCAAATTCGACGGTCAGGAAAGTACAGGTTTTTCTTATTGTTTTTTTTTTGTTTATTTAGTTATCGAAGACTGTCAACTGACCAAGAGTTAATGAGATTTAATTTTGTTAAATTGTAGGCTATAGTGTAGCGTAATTCAAGTTTCAGTTGTTGTGGAAACTGAAAAAGTATAAACCCAAGAGTATCTGGGTAGACTAAAGAGCATTTTCGTTGATTATTCCGCTCGAAAGTTGACAAAGTTCAACCGTAATTGCTTTTTTCAACAATTCCTTCATTTTAAAGCTAGGATTCGTATGTCATAAGTCTTCAATGGCCTTCAAAATCTTCGGATATAGCCATGGCTATTAACAATGGTAGTTAATTATGCAAATTTATTTCGTGCCAAGTTTTGCCAAATTTTTTACAGGATCTTGCAGACCCTAAATTCGGCGTGTGTGACCTGTCCATGATGCAACGAAGGGCCTGCGGAGGAGGCAACTGCGTCACTCGCATGTACGTCGATCGACTTTTTAATGCTCAGCTGCGTATACCTCCGCCAGCGGGTTATTAGAGATGTTTAAAAAGAGAACGAGCATCCCGCAAACCAGCTAGCTCACGAGAACAACACATGCATGTATGAATAAAATGCTTGATTGCACTCGTACCAAAATTATACAAATATATTTGCATAAAATAAAGATGAGCGCAATCAAAGCATTTCTTATACAATATACACGGAGAATCTTGCGGTCAGGTTTTTATTAATTTCTCATCCAAATTTTGACTAAGTTCAACCAGAATTTAATGAATTGGTCGTTGTCTATGGCCAACCGTTCTGCAAACTTTCATGAAAATCGTGAGATATCCTAATGACAGATAGACAAACAAACAAACAAACAAACAAACAAACAAACAAACAAACAAACAAACAAACAAACAAACAAACAAACAAACAAACAGACAGACAGAAAGACAAACAGACAGACAGACAGGGGTAAAAACATAACCTCCTGGCGGAGGTAATTATTTAACGTCAATATCCACAGGAATTTGTCGCCAAATCTTCTGAACAACATTAAACACTGAAACTCGAAGATATCATAAATTCAACCACCAGGTGAATAATCAGACAGACTTTGAGGAGACATACACAAGGCAATTTTCTTTGCAACTTGCAACGCAATTTTTGCTTAAAAAAATATTGCAAGTTACAATAGGGGTGTTACACCCTGCAACTTGTCGCGTCGCATAGCAAAAAGTAGAAACTGTTTCCACTCTTTCTGCAAATCACAATGCAATTTTTTCATTGCGAGACTACATGTATATTAGTTGCAAACATGGGGTTTTACACGAGGCAGTCTTCGTTGCAACTTGCAATGCAATGCCATTGCGGTGCAAAATTGCAAAGAAAACTGCCTCGTGTAACATGGCTGTTCAAGCTATGTACTGTACAAGAGTAGTGGTGAATTGTTTGAGACCCAAAGATATACTCCATACCACTATGTGCCCATATATAATTGTCTACTGTACTGTACTGTATATACAGTTAAAGTTAAACCACTCTCGTAAGCAACCAGCTAGCTCTCAAATCAAACATTTTTGAGACTTACAAACTGGCTTCTTTCTTTGTTTTCAAGCTCTCATAAGTGACCAGCTCTAGTCAGTTATGACTTATAATAAAACCACTTTTCCACATCCCCAAGGTGGTGGCTTACGAGAGCTTCAACTGTTTCTAACCAAGGAATAGATTGATATTTTATTTACTATATACTCAGACAATTCCAACCAGGTAGAACCC
The DNA here is from genome assembly GCA_035771165.1 of Paragorgia papillata. NCBI lineage: Eukaryota > Metazoa > Cnidaria > Anthozoa > Scleralcyonacea > Coralliidae > Paragorgia > Paragorgia papillata. Next base: position 425,335 of record JAWNZC010000473.1, on the reverse strand, counting down.
GTTCACATCAGCATAAACAAGATTTGAAGGTACTTCTGCATGTTGCAGCAGGAAAATCCAAGTGTGCCCTCCTCCCATCGAAGGCATGAGACTATATGCATGATCATGTATAGTGGGGGAATATTAGTAACTAGGGGTGGGACCCCCCACCTTGCGAGTTAAATTTGTTGCATTTTTATATGATGTGTGATTTCTAATAACTGATGTAACCATCACAGAGGTCAAGGTTTAGTGTGTCACTACAACCACTACATGCAACTTTGTTTCTGTAGTTATGGTCAAAGGTTAGGTTTGCCAGGTATTTCAGCTACCTTTTGATGGCTTTTTGTCTCCAGTTAGACCAATAAGTTTGATTGTTTTTTGGGGCTAGTTTTCCTGAGGATTGCAGCTTTAGTAAAAGAACATGGATCAAAACCAGACTGAATTATCCCAAAGTAAGGTCAAACATAATATTTTATGAAAAATGTTAGAAATTTGACATTGGAGTTTTATCAAATGCTTAACTCATTCTAGGCTGTTAAGTCCTAAAAATGTATTTTATTCTGGCCCATGGCAGACTATTTTACTTGGTTGCAGAGAAAATCCACCAACAAGAAATGGTTAATCATTTAAAAATTGAAAAAATTGAAAACAGAAAAATTTGCTTAACTCATTCCTGTTCGAGGGCTTCCCCAGAGTTGAATAAAATCATCTGGCATTAGCCAGTATAAAATACCGTACCAAATACCAAAGACCAATTCAGACAGGAAATAATTAGAGAGATACTCATAATTTCCTGTCTGAGGACTTCCCCAGAAGTGAATAAAATCATCTGGCATTGGCCAGAATAAAACACTAAAGACTGATTTGGACAGGAAAGAGCTAGAGAGATACAGTAGCTTATAACACATTCCTGTCTGAGGGCTTCCCCAGAGGTGAATAAAATCATCTGGCATTAGCCAGAATAAAAATACAAAAGACCAATTCAGACAGGAAAGAGTTAAACCGTTTAGGTTAAAAAATATATACATGTACATGTACCAGTGTGTGACATATATCTGTACATGTATTCCTAAGCCTCTCATAATTAGAAAAGTGTATACAGTGCCATATGTATAAGTCATACAGAAAAATTATTGCTCTGCACCTGCCAGTATTTTCTATATTATACATGCAATGTCAATATATCATGCCACTTGACATAAGTTTCCTACAGAGGACCTTTAAAGTTTAGATGTTCACTTATCTGTGGATAAATAAAGTTAAACTTACTTCTATGCAGAACAGGCTGGGAAAAAGCTTTATATAATAGTGATCTGTTGTGATAGCATTCCTTAAATTGGCAAAGTTTTAGATTGATCAAACTTATCAATCATACACACTTAGGGATTAAACAGATTTCTGGTTTAACAAAAGTTTCAAGCATACTTTCCATTCTGAGCTTTAATATCTTGAATTAGCTTGAATATTTTTTATTGCTAAGATACAATATAGAGTCAACAATTGCCAATATGTTGTATGTACTGTACTGTACATTGCCCACTAGAAACTCAAAGATTGTCAGTATTCAAAATACTTCAAGAGTTTTATCTTCTTAGCCAGTCCTACACCACAGACAAATTCATGCACATATTTTACGACAATTTCCTAGCTTTCCAACTTGTTAATTCAAAAATATATAGCGTTGGAGAGAACTCATACTGTATATCACAAGTATCTAAAATCCTTTGGATTTTTCAACATTTGTTTATATATTTGAAAGTCAGTCATGCAGCCAGACAAAACAATTTACATTAAATGATTCCCTAACCTGCCAAATCATAAATACATATTTCTGGACATTTGGAAAAATTTCCACTTCCCACATCGCATTAACAATTAATAACAATCAGCATGGAACAGCAAGGCATGAGACATCACTGACATAAGTACTGAATAATTATTTTCTTAAAAAAACAATTTCCCCTTCCTTGGGACAGAAAAATAAATGTTTAAGAAAAGTTCAATGAAAATAAAAAGAAATAGCCAGTACAACCAAGTCAAAAAAATTATATATATATATAATAGAACAATAGGATGTGGGGATTGGGTATAAACCCGTCCCAACTGGCTTGAACTGGAAACAAAGACAAATTAGTAATTTTGAAAACATTAAATTTATTTGGAATAGAAACCCAAACATACAGTAGCCCTCAACTGGGCACTCTGTGTTTATAGTAATGTATGGCAGTAACTAAAGGAGCTTTGGTATTATTGTGTAACCCAAATTTCCCCTTTTGTACTTCGACACATAGCAAATCAGCATCATCTCCCCTCAATCAGTGCTGTCAAAACACCAAATCACCGATCAACTTGGTCAAATGGGATCACTCTTGGCGACACCCAACGAAGCCAGCTGCAAATTTTATATTCTAGACCAAGCAAGCCGCGAGACGGTTTGACAAGACAGTCTAATTTGGACGCCGCAGAAGACGTGCTGTGCTGGGTCTTGGGCTTGGGCTATGTTATTGATTTACAGACTTTAATAAAAAGCCAGCCAAGAACGATAAACAACTTCTAGTTCGGGACCTGACGGGAACAAATCGTTTGAATAGGCCAAGAAGTGACACATCTACGCCAAACCTATTTCATTTGTAAATGCACTGGCTTCGGTTCAAAATCAATGAAACAATGCACGACCAAACAAATATATATGGACTGGTAGGAGGGATATTCTTCGACGAAGAACAAACCCTTAGTTTCCTGTATATCGAACAATCATTTTCTTGACGAAAAAAAAAATGTTTATACTATAGTCTGTGGTTCTAATTGCTAAATGTAGTCGTTGGGTATTTTAAATATAAAAACTACCTTCGTTTTATATATATGAATGTGTAGAGCTTTATACATGTATCTTGCTTACACGGCTAATGACACTGTCAAACTGGTTTAATTCTACAAATCGGAATCGGTTTGATAGTGAGTTGTGCAATACATCTAAATGATCTAATAAGCCCCTAGAAGACCTGACGAAATATCAAATATCAACATCTAGAATAAAATGCCGAGTCTCACCTTTGGCTTTGTCTCTGACAGCCATCCGAAGACATTTTGAAACTAGTCACCGAACTGGCGGAGAAGTTGTACTTGTCCCCCAAAGACAGCTTAAGTTCTTCCACAGTTTTCTGATTAAGTCTGACAGCATTGTAGACTTTCTCTGTTCGTTTTCTCACGTATATCGTGAGAGCAGCTGGACGGTGTCTGCAAACACGGGCTTTCTTCGTACGCGGAACTAAATCCAGTTCGTCCAGAGCGTTCACGGCTTTCCTGAAAGCGTCGAGCAGTGTACCCTTTTTGGAGCTTTTTGCACGGCTCTTCGAACTATCCATGGATTCCTTTGATCGTCTTCGGCCACACTTCGTACAAGAAAGTCCTCGGAGACACGAGGGATAGATGGACATAGTGTTATTTAAAATATATGCGTTGTTCTTCTTTGACGGTCGAACCGTGTTAAGAACCATTCCGTTCTTCTCCAGTTTCGAGTTCAAAGACTACAGCGACGACGAAGGTTACAGTCGTTTCGGTATTGTTAACGTAAATGACCACAGAGGGAGAATTTCCCAGTCTTTAATGGATGAACTGTCACGGATTACGTAAAGTGAGAACTGAACACAAACCGAAACTCCTGTTATGTTTTATAATAGCCTCGATAATAGCAATACAACTTCGTATTTCTTCAAAAACGATAAGTTTCACTTTTCGGAGCAAGTACTTTCTATATTCTGCCAACACTACGGTTTCCAGGCTTTATTTAAGAGCAAATTGCGAAGAACACAACAGCAGACACACTAGTGCTGATAACTCGCCACGAAATCTGCTTGCCTATCAATTTCATTCATAACTGGTTTGAATCAACACGCCGGAAGTCAATCTTACATTACTCTCCCTCCCCCTCCCCACAGCACAAAAAAACAAAAAATATTCTTTTCGCCTTTAGAAAATTAGTTTAAACAGAAAAACCCTATTACTACTACACATAACCAATATTTACCAAACAATACCATCTACATCTACTCGAGCATGCTGGAAACACTGTTTGCTTCAATTACTTGTAAGAAAATACATCGTCTCAAGCACCCCTCCCCCATGATGAGTCCGAAGTTTTTGTTCACGTGAAATATTGCATGACCAGCTCTCAGAATACAGGCTTGACAAGTTCCTGTCGAACTTTCGGTTTTGAGGGTTCGGTTTTGAGGGTTTATAATTAAGCGCTTGGAATTTATATAATGAGCTTGTTTAGAAATTAACCCAAAAGTAACGATAAAGGCTTAATGTAACCTGAGTATCAGGCATTATTCTCGTAAAAAGCAAGTGGGAGCGAAGGCAGGCGGGCGGGCGAGAAGAGGGTTAATGGCGGCCGAGAGGCGAGAACTCTCCCCTTGACGAGTAAAATCGTCGGTCTGGCGTTTATAGCCAGAGTTAAATACTAGTATTAAACGCTGCACCGTTCCAAAAGGAGGATACGCCGTCAATAAATACAAAACCAGCGTTGATTTATCTCATATACTCCAAGTCAATCACTCAATCATGATGTATTAATTATTAGACTTTTAATTTATTTTTTAATGTAAAATTGGACTTTACGATTTAGGTAGAACTGCAACAAGTGAGCTAGGTGAACTAGCGAAATGTTTCTCAGTTGTTTTAGCGGCGCCGTCAAGCGCCAGACAAAGCCTAGGAGCTAGTACTGTACACATGTTAAAATCTCACAGCTTGTCAACAGATCGGTGTTTCCACAAGACAGACTCGTATGTCAGTGGCGGCAATATATGCCGACTGCCGAGTACATGCAAGCGTGTAGTAGCAGGTTTCATTAACTCTGTTAACACAAAATTCTAGCTATTATATAAAAACTTTGAGTTCACTGTTGGGTTTGGGCTTGTCAACATAGGCGTATGGGCCGGGGGGGCGAGGCTGCAGTCCCCCCAAATTTTGGGAATCTTAGATTTTTTGGGCAGCAAGAGAAATTTGGGCAAAGGGTACCGGTTTTTTAAAAGTTTCCATTTTTCCAAAAGATAAATATTATTGATAATCAATAAGGTGAGACATTTTTATAACTCCCCTTTGTTTATGTCTATTAAAACGGAATAAATTACCTTACTGTTAGTTAGTCACTATATAGCTTTATTTTTGTCAGAATTTTGAAATTTTTCAATGCCGAGTGGTCTTGTAGAAATCCCATTCATGTCCTTACTGAACCGTGCTTTGTTGTCAATTCTGCCGCGTCGGTACGGTGCCAGATTGTCAAATGCCAAAGGACGCAATCACGCATTTCCCCCCATCTTCTTATGCTGTTGACCAATTGTCGTGAATTACAAAGAGTTAGTGCTTAGTGAGTTGAAAATTAAAAGTTTCTAAAACGCAACATGCACAGCACTTAATGACCTTTTAAAAGTTATTAAATTAAAACTTGTATGAGTTGCATCGAAAAACGAAAGGTCGCACTGGAGAATAAATTAGTAGATTTGAGTCGCGTGCTAGGCAACATGTTTTTCAGCACGTTAATAGTGCATTGTATGAGCATCGTTTGTTTTCTATTGTTTCGTAAAAATTTGGGCAACTTGCGAGATTTTTTTGGGCAAATGGTTCAACGCCCCCCCTGGAAAAAAATGCCCATACGCCTATGCTTGTAAGTACTCAACTGCCGAGTACTATACTGATGAAGAACGCATCTGCTGTCGGCGGCGTCATCACGGAATTTTCTCACTCGCATTAACGCGCCAGACGATTTTACTCCGAAGAGGCGACGTCTCGGAAAGCCATGCATGAAACGGTTAACTCCCGATTATTAACTCTTTCACTCGCATTGTTGTTGTATAAATGTCGGACAACTTTATCTTTTTACTCTGTCAGTCTTTACTTTAGTACTACGCCAGACGATTTTACTCCTCAAGGGAAGACGGCTCGGAAGGCCATGCATGGAAGGGTTGAGAGCTTTTTTATATACTTCTATATATAGTCCTTTAGGAGCCACTCGGTTCAAAGGCCGAGTATTTTAAAAAGCTAAATTAAAGTTGACATAAAATGATAAACTTAATAACTCAACTACTACTCAGTCAACACTGTCTTTCGTATCATGACAAGTCCTAGTCGGCGAATTTTTTAGCACTAATAAATAGCGCAATAGCGACGGATCTCTCCAATTTTTGCCTGTTCCCGCCTCTTGCAGATTGGTCAGATATATGGCTGAATGATATGTATGATGTGGCGAGCCGGAATATCCGACCATTGATTTATTTTACTGCGAGTTTGCGGCAACTTCAAGCGCAATTCAGATAACCTCCAATAATCACGTTTTTGGTGAACTGAGTTGAGACAGGACTCGTAACAAACGGTATCAGCCAAGTGAAAATTATTAGTGAATCAACCAACAGCAACAACTTTATCTATACTATATAGTGTATGAAACAAGTTCAACTGTCAAATCGGTAATGTTAGTATTAAATATACACTAGCCAGTAGACAGCGCGAATGCGCGATCAACTATTTGCGCTATTATATATTTTTGCATTAAATTTCGGATTTTAACTTCTATTAACCGTGCTTCTATAGACGCCGTACGTTGGTATGGTTCGTTTTTTTGATCATGTATATGCAGAATTTATTATTTATTTTTACTCTGCTGTATGCCAGATCATCATCAGAAATTTTACCTTCGTACGTCTTCATGGACGGAAAGGAAAAAATTCACCCAAATCTCTACAACTTGCGCAATTTAATTATTTACGCACCACAAGGGTGTCTTATTGCTGCCACCCTGGTGGAGGCAGCACACTTACCCGTGCTCAGTCGTAATGTGTATATCAATTTTCGGAGATCGAGATTTCGAGATGTTGCAATTGGTTCTGAACCCGGTACGAGGCGCTTCTGGGTAAAACTTTTAATATTCTGTGACGTTGCTTTATAATTATAGGACTTTTAGTTTATTCACACTAGCTTTTACATTGAAAGAAATTCACGGTAAAATGCTTTTCACAATGGTCTTATCCCACGTGAAGAATTGTTGTCGCTGAACAACCTACCAACTATTGTTTGTTGCAACTCGTCCATTGCATGACACATGTCGGTCAGTGATCGACACAAATCAGCCCATTGCATGAGGCACCAAATAGTTACCAAATCTACCCATCGTGGTGGAGCCCATTGAGGCACAAAATAACATTGATCTACCCATTGTGGTGGAGCCCGTTGAGGGGGGGGGGGGGAAGGGGGGAACTCTGGTAGATTGGGCAAACTCTGGTGGAGTGGACAAACTCTGGTGGAGTGGGCAAACTCGGGTGGAGTGAGCAAACTCCATTTGAGGCAGTATAGTAACTTCTAGTTATAATCCCCGAAAAAGCCTGATGAGCCAGTTCGACAGTTTAGTTTAACCATGCATGCATGCATGCTTTAACTAGCTGAGTCACTCACTAGACAGTGTGACGCAATGATCTTCTAGATCTGTCGACGCCAGTCAAGTTTAGTTCTGTACGTATTACACTATTACAGACATCCTGGCCGATATATGGCGCGCCGTTTCGGCCAAAAATGGTCGAGAAAAAAAAACGCGTCGAGAATCGGCCAAAAATGGCCATGGTCGAGAAATAAAAACGTGTCGACATTTCCGCAAAAACTAGTCGAGAATAAAAAACATGTTGAGATGTTCATTTTTTAATATTTTTTTTTGAGCTTGTCGAGAATTAATTTCTGACTCGCTGACATGCAGCATGGGGTGAAGTGATACGTGGAGGGTCACAAATATTTTCCAAAGTGGGAAATAACCAAACACGTACTTTATATTTTCTATTGTAGTTCTAACTACTGATCGCCAAGCTATAGCGAAGATGACGCAATTTCGGATAATCATAATAGGTGTAAACTCGCTTTTATATACAGTAAGATAACGCTGTCGATTGTAGAGAACGGGTATAGATTTTTCGTGATCAAGTTATGCAAATGTCGACTGGTTTGCGTCTGAACTCCGTTGACAACTTTATCCTAAAGTAATAAAACAATGCAACAACGACCGAAATAAGCCTAATTATTCTTCGACGACGACAAACCCTCGGGGGGGGGGGGGGGGGGGGCTGACACCGGGGGCGAGATTGTATAAACAATCTGAGCAGAAAGAGAAGTGTAATTTATTCTTATGTTGATTCTTATATGTCTATAATCTGCAGCAACTGTATTCGAAATTAACTGGCCAGCAATTGGCGCTGAAACGACTTACAAAGAAATGAAAGCATCTGAAATATTGTGGCTTAACTTTGAATCATATTTCTTGCTTGCTTCAGGGTACCGTAACATGTCTATCGCCAATTATCCTTATGTGAAACGCGCTGACATTTTCTATTGTTATTCGATTTATTTTTATCTTCCTTTTAATTGGTTGAGGGACCGCTACGTCACCTGCAAATAACTGCCTACAAATAACAGTCTGCTCATGCGCATTAGTCGGAGATGTTGTTTTGCAGCAAATAATATTTTGCTCGTGCGCGTTACACTCAATTTCGGCAAACGTAAATCGCTCGTTCAGCCAAGCTGGAAAGAAATGAATGGACATAATTACAGGTAAAGAATGTCAAATAAAAAATAAATCGAATAATAAAACAATTATTATTGAACTCGGTTTTCACGAAATATCGTGATTTGTCAGTGTCTTGCAGTTCAGTTATTTGCCTCTGCCTTCGGCATCGGCAAATAATTGATCTGCTCGCCACTGACAAATCACGATATTTTGCTCAACCTCGTCCAATAATTGTTAAATATTTGCAATTTGAAGTACTGCTCCTGGGGGAATTTCGGAAAAAAAGATGTTTTGTGCTTGAAAGAGTAGACTGTGAGTAGTTGGCTTACAAGCAGAACTATTCAGTCAAAACGTTTTTCAATTAGAACCAGCTGGAACTCCTACGGTAATATGTAATCATCTAGACATACGTCAATGCCATTGTAAACGTCGTCGAAGAAGAATTAGGCTTCATTCGGTCGTTTTCAATTAATTTTCCCTGTCGCGTGGTCGTTGTCGTTGAAGTGTTTTCTTACTTTACGATAAAGTTGTCAAAGTTCAGTCGGAAAAATAAATAACAAAAAGTTCAGTCGGAGTTCATGCAAACGCAAACCAGTCGACATTTGTATAACTTGACGAAAAATCTGACGACTATAATTCATTATTGGATTATAGTTAGCGCTGAACGCGAGTCACGGAACACCATGTCACTGCCGAACGACTGCATCGCCATTGTTTTTATGAGTCGGTTCGCACTGGCGTTCACGTCGCATACCCGTTCTCTATTACTGTATACGTATATAAAAGCGAGTTTACACCTATTATGATTATCCGAAATTGCGTCATCTTCGCTATAGCTTGGCGATCAGAATACACTAGTATACTACTGAATCGATCCTACCTATATACTCATAGAAAATATAAAGTGCAAGTGATTGGTTATTTCCCCCTTTGGAAAATATTTGTAACCCTCCCCGTATCACTTCACCCCATGCTGTCAGCGAGTCAGAAATTAATTCTCGACCAGCTCAAAAAGTATGATTAAAAAATGAACATCTCAACACGTTTTTTATTCTCGACTTGTTTCAGTTTGCCGAAATCTCGACACGTTTTTATTTCTCGACCATTTTTGGCAATTAATTGGAGAGTAAACCGAGTATGACGAACACACAATCTCTGTTAACACCTGCACGTACGTTCAACTGCACATCGCGTGGGTTTTTGAGGTCAATGTGGGCGGACATGACCAGGAGATCGCTGCGCCTAAAATTCAAGTTCTCGCGGCCGCGGTACGGAAATCTTGCCCTTATATAGTTCTTAGATTTGTGAAACTCTCGAGCTTATCGTGATTAAGTCTTATTTAGCTTTCAATATACAACCAGTTCTTCTATCAGGGTTAAAATCTGAACATAGTCAATCTTTCTAAACTTATTACTAGCTATATTCTCTCTATTAATACTGGGTAACTAAAGTTAAATTTATTCTAATTATTATATTATTTATATCATAATTATGGGTATGGCTCATATAACGAACATTTTCACCAATAGTGGCGCCATCTTCAATTCACAATGCCTTGTGGTCTACCTAGGGTAACCAAAGCTCAAAAAGGTGATTGCTTATATAATGCGGTAAATTTATTTTTATAAATACTTTCGTGGCAACAATGTCTAAATATAAACGTTGTAACATTAGTGAAAGTGATAATGCTTGAACGTATCAGGATACATTTGTCATTTTGTCTTTTTTAGAATCCTAAAAAATAGTAATATCAATCCCCTTGGACCACTCCACTTAACATTTTGCGCAGCAATATCTCACTTTCCATCATGCAGGACTGTTTTTTTTGCAGGATTCTCACTGCCCATGCAGTGGCGTAGCCAAAGGCGGACCAGGACGGGCTTAAGCTCGGCACAATCCGCGTCAATAACGTCAATAACTATTCATTATTCCACTAATCTCCGACGCTAGTCCGTGGCCATGCGTTTTCCATGCGTGATTTGTATACGCGGGTGACTAAAAACTATATATCGCACGCTATTTTCGCTAACATATACTTGTATGCTACAATGCATACATAATCAAACTGACTGAAAAGTTTGTCGCAATCCTCCAAAAAGTAATGTAAATATTTAATTTTCGTATTTTATATAACCTTCAGAATTCTATAAATTCTTTCCCTAAAATGCAGGAAATGGCGTGCCCGAAATAACGGTGGGTCAGTGGTCATTGACCCCGACTTTTATGATTTTACCACCCAAAATTAGGCCCGGTTCACACTATACCGGATAGCTTTTCTGCCGGCACGAAAACCATACCAGATAGGCCTTCTGTATACATGCACACAAAACGCCTGTTCCGGCACAATTTCTGTGTCGGAGCGCCGCTCCTATCTCGAAAGAGGTACATCTTTTATCGGATAGCTTTTCGTGCCGTTTCAGCTCCAGTGTGAACGGAGTTCGAAATTCGTTTCGGAAGTAAATTAATAGAATAGTGCGTGGTGATTGGTTGTACCGTACGGCATAATTATTTGCCGTTTCGTACCGAGCCTGTTCACACTATACCGGATAGGTTTTCATGCCGGCACGAAAACCTGTCCGGTATATATGACCACTCAAATTCTAACTGCATGTAAAACTCTCCCTTTTTCTGTAAGATGAGAAAAACTAGATCTGCATGTATATCAATGTTTTAAGGTAATTCCTCAGTAATTCTTCCAGAAATGAAAAATTGCTGAAAGTTTCCAGTATTAAAGTTTATGATATATATGTTCATAATAAAATTACAACAAAAAGTTGAATTGGGGTCATCGAACTTTTTATAGCTTTGCGTATAAGTCAAGGAAAGAAAACTATTTTTTGCATAAATTTAAAAAAGTCAACATTTAGTCCACTCGTCCTGTCCCATTTCCTCGTCTCCACCACTTGTTCTTGCATATTTATTATCGCTGCTGTCTTTCTTGGGTCGCGCGAGATTGCATTTAAGCCAGAGCACTGCACTATAGCAGCGCAGGGTCGCGGGTTCAATCAGTTCCTAGCCGGAAAGCCTTGATGTTGCATTTTTCGCAACTGGTCCCGGTTTGGTCTTATAATGTATATATTCTACACTCACATTCGTCACCAAAATTACCTAGTATATCCAGTTTAACTCTTTCCTGTCCCAATCGGTCTTTGATATTTTATTCTGGCTAACGCCAGACGATTTTATTCATCTCTGGGGAAGCCCTCGGACAGGAATGAGTTAATCCAGTGAAATGACAAATATATTACTTGTAATTTCTCATAAGAGGTTACTTCCATTCTACATTCTATATTAAATTAACGTATGTTCGGCTTCACGTCTCACTCAGCAATACTTCCTGTTGTTTTCTCTCTTCCATGCATGTTACTTCAATCCACCTGCTCTCTGACATTGATACATACGTTGCAACTCTGACTTTTGTTTCTTGATAAACCTCTTACAAGCTCTTAGCTTTAATCCTCGTCCATGCACATGCACCTGCCTTTTCATATACAGTCTCTCGTCGCTTGATTGCTAGCTACCAAGCATGTTCTTCATTCGCAGTTTGTTCTTCAAGATCATGTCTAGCTCCCATAAACCTGCTTTGGAGAATTTGCATACATTCATGGGATACCATGATACTGGTATCACTCTGCAGTTAAGAGCTCTTATCATGTTCCTATCATATACAATTCTTGTTCAGTTAACACTTTCTCTCTCCTTTCCATCTCTAGTACAACTTTAGTAAATATTATTATTATTATTATTATTATTATTATTAGTAGTAGTAGTAGTAGTAGTAGTAGTAGTAGTAGTAGTAGTAGTAGTAGTAGTAGTAGTAGTAGTAGTACTACTAGTAAAGTATTATTACTATTATTACTATTAATATACTGTACTACTTATTATTATACCGTATTATTATTTTTACTCTCCTTTCCGGATCCACCTCTACAACAACTCCAGTCTACTTAATATTCTTCTTATTATTATATATTCTTCTTATTATTTTTATTATTATTATTATTATTATTATTATTATTATTATTATTATTATTATTATTATTATTATTATTACATATTCTGTTGCCGAAACAAGGAATGGACAAATCCTGAACTGCTAACTTTTTTAAATTATTGTACTGGATACTTGTTTTATGTTGTTATATATAGTTATTAGTTATATATTGTTAGTGTTGATTCAAGTAGCCGATTGTAAAATAATTACCTTAAATAAGCGAGATTTACAATTGTATATTATCTAAAAAGATATTTAATAAAGTTTCCATTATTACTACTAATAGTATTATAACTATTAAAAATATATACTACCTATTATTATATTGTTATTCTTACTCTCCTTTCCATCTCTCAACAACTCTAGCATAATATTATTATTTTTATCATTATCATTATCATCATTATCATTAGTATTATTATCATTATCATTATCATTATCATTATCATTATCATTATCATTATCATTATCATTATCATTATCATTATCATTATTATTATCATTATCATTATCATTATCATTACCGTATCCTTAAATTTGTTCGTTTTAGTTTCATTGTTCTAAGCTATATAATAGCCGTCTCAGAGAACTATTGATAAAACCATCGTTACAAATGGTGAAGTGGTCTATTGTGATTTCGATTATCGATCAACCACAAAATCGTATGCCCCGCTAGTCAAATGAGAGTGGAGTTTAAATTCGGCTTTGGAAGCCGCTAAGCTTTGTTTTGATTTTCGGTACTATATCAAGCGGAACATTTAGTTCCGACATTACTTTGGGAACACAATCGTTTGGTCCGTTTCCCAATGGGAACGGATCGGAAAGGAACAAGGCGTTCTCCTTTCCAAATTAGGAACGGTTGGTTCCGCTGTTTGAAAATGGAACAAGCATGCGGTCTCCCTTTGGGAGCGTACAGTTCCGCAAATGGGTACTTTTGTTCCTTTAAAAGGAACTAATAGTTCCTAAAATAGGAAGTCGTAGTTCCTCTTTCCTGATAACGATTTCGTTCGGCATTGAAAAGGAACATATTCGTTTAATTAATCTTCCAAAGTTTGCAAGCATTTTTCAAACAAATACGAGGCACAGCGCTATCAAAAGATGATAGTCGTGCATGGATATGTTATTAAATGTACGTGCCATGTATACCTTCGCATTTTAAGAGATATAACCAAAACACTAACAGAAAGTAAAAGTTGCTTCCAGCTATTGTTTTCGGCTGACGACTACCATAGAGCTCGGTAGCCCGTGGTAAGCCTGTGGATTTTAATGAGGTTAGTTATAACCAAGGTTATCAATAAAGGAACGCGCGCGGCACGGCCTGAGGAGAGTAAAGCGACGGCAGGTAAATAGGTACCTCCCTGAAAGGCTGCGTCATTGTGCCTTAGACAGCTGGTCAGCAAACAAGGTGAATCCAGTGTAGCTGACATCATGCAGATTGCACCCACCAACCCACCCTATTAACAAAGCTATCGGCAAATAATTTCCACCGACATAGTCGGTGTGATAGGTGCAGACATTGGTGGACAGGTCACGGCTCAAGGCTGGAGACCAAAATTAAACATGGCCTTTGACCTGAATCCAAGTAACAATTAAGCTTAGAATCCATGTCTGCACCTTACCATCCACAGCGGTAAGTATATAGTGACTGTAATTGTTAAATAGGTTTATATAGGGTAGCCCGTAGCCCGTGGTTGTGAATATAAAATGAGTTTCAGATGTAATTTACATATTATTTGCTCTGGTTTTCATGCATATATATCTTATAAATTCGCGTACAGTGTTTTTGACGAACTGATAAAGCAATTGATATTGTTTAATGAATATTAATTTGATGGGTATATATTTTCATCGTCATGGTTGGGGAAAATCCAGGCCACCTCACTCAATGAAAACAAAGTAGAACGGGCGAAACAAAAGACCATTTTGTTCTTATATTTGAGAGAAAATTAAAGCGGCTGTATCATCGTATATCTAATGTGTATTTAGCATTCTGTTGCTCATATTATACTTCTCGCCGTTCTCATTAACTTTTGTTCAACATATCCCTTAAAAACAAAAGATTCTAGTGTCAGATATTTTCTAATTTTTATTTCATTTATCATTTCAACGTTCTATCAGATAATTTGTTACAATAATTTTATGGCGATCGCTCGCATCCTTAGTGTTCTTGCTTCTCTGCCAGAATGGAAATCAAAGTCAGGATGACGTAAGATAGACGACCACCGTGGTCCGAACTTTTCCAAGCCCCTTCTTATAAAATCGTCTTCTTGTTTGGTAAACCTCACGGGTTCTTTTCGTTTTCGCGGTGTTGGCTCTTGCAGACACATCCCTTCTCTGTTGACAAGTTCAAGTTCTTTTTCACTGTCGCTGCAATGACTGCGATCGCTTTCGGTGATGTCGATACGTTCTGCTTTCAACTGCTCAACGCAAGTGTCCATAACTTCTCCTTCGACCCCGCCCAACTTTTCCATGCATGTTCGTCCTCTGATGGCAACCTCTCGCGAGCGCAACTTCTGGTTAATGCACTTTGGCGACGTTCGAACTGTGTTTCTGATCCTCAGACACCATCTTCTGCTCCACCACGTCCAATGCCACTGCACTTTTGGTTTCTGCCTGAAAGATTAGAATCTTTGGAGTTCATAGTTTCTGAAATGGCGTCAGTACCGTTACGATTTACGAGCAAGTACTCGCATTTGGTTGCAGTAGTGGTCTTACATACCGAACGTAGTCGTCGACAATTCCCAGGCTGATTTTGTCATAATATAGGGAATTGGACCCGTACTTTTTCGCTGTTTTAAATCTAGTCTGGTCAACCATCCCGCCATTCATTTTAGCGCTTTCAAACATGTTAACGCTCAAGTGTAGGTACATCATCGGTCGACATCCCTTTACCTTAACAAACATAAACACCGCGAGGAATCGCGTTGCAAATGTCAAGTTTGTTGAACTTACAAGAGTCGATCGTTTCTTACACTCTTCCAAAATCTCCTTGTAACGACCAATATGAAAGGGGGGGGGGATCACCGTCTGCAACTCGCTCAAGGAAGCCCAGCTTCGCTAGATTCGAGCGTTTCAATATCAAGGTCGGTGGTCCAGTGGGATCGCATTTGTTTTGCCAGGCACTTCTTCGCCCGTTTTATGTATACTTCTGTTACCGAAAAATTCTGTAGCACTGATCCCGGTGGGGAATTACACTTACGAAAATCGAGAAGTTCCGAAAAACTTGATAAGTAACCTAGTTGACCAGATTGACCCATTTTCCAGGACAACTGGAGATGGTCAAGGAAATCGGTTAGGAGTTTGGAAGAGCCGAGAAAGTAATCGATGATTTGTACAGTCGACGGAACGGTCGGTTCGTCTTCTCCCGACTGTAAGCAGCAAAATTTAATGAATTTAAAGGCTCGCGTGACCGAGATGTCCGCTTGCTTTTCGGCTTGCCTCCACCTGCAGTGCTCTGTAACCAAAGCGAAAATGAACGAGAGAATTCATTTTCGAGCGAACAGCAAGGTAGTGTCAGTTTGTTCCTCGTCGACTTAACCTCGGTCTTTTCTTTCACTTGACTTGCCACGATTTGTGGTGTTTCGTCGAAGTATTTATACCATGGATGTTTCACATTTACATGCTTTCGACAGCCTCGTCGACTTGCAAAACCAGGATGATCGCATACCAGAACGGGACACCGATCTAAGCCGTGCTCGTCCTTTTCGACATGGAGTCTTCGCGGTTTGTTGAAAGCCCCTGTCAAGGACTTCCAATCAACCGCAGCATGTGCTCGTAGCATTTAACAGTAAACTGCATTCGTTGGGAAGAGAAATGACGTCTGTTTTCCCAGCACAATCTTAAATATTTTACACCCACGATCGTTGCCAATTAATTTCCGTGTGGGACTTTTCGATTTAACAAATTTGATAAGCAAGCGTACATGTCACTCGACTACAATGCACGGGTCCCATGCATGTATATTAACCGAGCTCTTAATAGTTTCACAATTTAAAAATTTAATTACTTCTTCCCACAAGGGACTTTTCAAGAGCAATTTACATACTAAATATCAAGTGGCAGAGTCGAAGGCATATTAAAGGCGCACTGGCAGCCGCCTTACGACACATTTATGACACACATGTCTTACCTCGAATAGTTCGACAACGACCGACACACTATACCAGCCTAGTTGCTTAATCGGAATCTCGTCTTTAGCTGCATTGCATCAACGAAACTGCATGTTCACGTGAGTGACATGGGATTTCTTAGTTAAAAGTAGAATCTGACAAACGAAAAACACCCAGGAACGGATATACCAGCTATGGTAGCCGGTAATCTAGAATAAATTAGGTTTATGCAAATGACCTGAAACCTATTTTATATTAACAATCATGGGATGATTGGATTAAATGATTAGATTCGATGATTTGATTAGATGATTTGATTAGATGATTTGATTAGATGATTAGATTAGATGATTATATTAGAGGATTAGATTAGATGATTAGATTAGATGATTAGATTAGATTAGATTAGATTAGATTAGATTAGATTAGATTAGATGATTAGATTAGATGATTAGATTCGATGATTAGATTCGATGATTAGATTCGATTAGATGATTAGATTAGATGATTAGATTAGATGATTAGATTCGATGATTAGATTCGATGATTAGATTCGATTAGATGATTAGATTAGATGATTAGATTAGATGATTAGATTAGATGATTAGATTAGATTAGATTAGATTAGATTAGATTAGATTAGATTAGATTAGATGATTAGATTAGATGATTAGATTAGATTAGATTAGATTAGATTAGATTAGATTAGATTAGATGATTAGATTAGATGATTAGATTAGATTTGATTAGATTAGATTAGATTAGATTAGATTAGATTAGATGATTAGATTAGATGATTAGATTCGATGATTAGATTCGATGATTAGATTCGATTAGATGATTAGATTAGATGATTAGATTAGATGATTAGATTAGATGATTAGATTAGATGATTAGATTAGATGATTAGATAAGATGATTAGATTAGATGATTAGATTAGATGATTAGATTAGATGATTAGATTAGATTAGATTAGATGATTAGATTCGATTATTAGATTAGATGATTAGATTCGATGATTTGATTAGAAGATTTGATTAGATGATTAGATTAGATGGTTTGATTAGATGATTAGATTAGATGATTAGATTAGATGATTAGATTAGATGATTAAATTAGATGATCAGATTAGATGATTAGATTAGATGATTAGATTAGATGATTAGATTAGATGATTAGATTGGATGATTAAATTAGATGATCAGATTAGATGATTAGATTAGATGATTAGATTAGATGATTAGATTAGATGATTAGATTAGATGATTAGATTCGATTAGATTAGATGATTAGATTAGATGATTAGATTAGATGATTAGATAAGATGATTAGATTAGATGATTAGATTAGATGATTAGATTAGATTAGATTAGATTAGATTAGGTTAGATTAGATTAGATGATTAGATTCGATTATTAGATTAGATGATTAGATTCGAGGATTTGATTAGATGATTTGATTAGATGATTAGATTAGATGCTTTGATTAGATGATTAGATTAGATGATTAGATATGATTAGATGATTAGATTAGATGATTAGATTAGATGATTAGATTAGATGATTATATTGATTAGATTAGATTAGATTAGATTAGATGATTAGATTCGATGATTAAATTAGATGATCAGATTAGATGATTAGATTAGATGATTAGATTAGATGATTAGATTAGATGATTAGATTCGATTAGATTAGATGATTAGATTAGATGATTAGATTGGATTAGATGATTAGATTAGATGATTAGATTAGATGATCTGATTAGATGATTAGATTAGATGATTAGATTAGATGATTAGATTAGATGATTAGATTCGATTAGATTAGATGATTAGATTAGATGATTAGATTTGATGATTAGATTAGATGATTAGATCAGATGATTAGATTAGATTATTATATTGGATGATTAGATTCGATTACTAGATTAGATGATTAGATTATAAGATTAGATTATTAGATTAGACGATTAGATTAGATTAGATTATTAGATTAGATTAGATTAGATGATTAGATTAGATGATTAGATTAGATGATTAGATTCGATTAGATTAGATGATTAGATTAGATGATTAGATTAGATGATTAGATTGGATTAGATGATTAGATTCGATGATTAGATTAGATGATCAGATTAGATGATTAGATTAGATGATTAGATTAGATGATTAGATTAGATGATTAGATTAGATGATTAGATTAGATGATTAGATTAGATTAAATTAGATGATTAGATTAGATGATTAGATTTGATGATTAGATTAGATGATTAGATTAGATGATTAGATTAGATTATTATATTGGATGATTAGATTCGATTACTAGATTAGATGATTAGATTATAAGATTAGGTTATTAGATTAGACGATTTAGATTATTAGATTAGATTAGATTAGATGATTAGATTAGATGATTAGAATAGATAATTAGATTCGATTATTAGATTAGATGATTAGATTAGATAATTAGATTCGATTATTAGATTAGATGATTAGATTAGATGATTAGATTAGATAATTATATTCGATGATTAGATTAGATGATTAGATTTGATTAGATGATAAGATTAGATGACTAGATTCGATGATTAGATTCGATGATTGGATTAGATGATTAGATTAGATTATTAGATTCGATGATTAGATTAGATGACTAGATTCGATGATTAGATTCGATGATTGGATTAGATGATTAGATTAGATTATTAGATTCGATGATTAGATTCGATGATTAGATTAGATTAGATTAGATTAGATTAGATTAGATTAGATTAGATTAGATTAGATTAGATTAGATTAGATTAGATTAGATTAGATTAGATTAGATTAGATGATTAGATTAGATGATTAGATTAGATTATTAGATTCGATGATTAGATTAGATGATTTGATTAGATTAGATGATTAGATTAGATGACTGGATTAGAGAGCTCACAAGACAAGGGATACGCTACGTTTCGGTACGGTACAGTTGAAGTGGAAAACGGGCCTTATTAGTTAGACCAGTGAAAACTTAGTTTTGCCCAAAACCGACCGGCTACCGGCTACTCTGTATAAACCCTATTAAATTGACCGGCTACTATAGGAAGACGACCGGCTACAGCAAGTCAGTAGCCTGTCGTCGCTTTTGTCGAACTTAGACTATTTTCAGACAAATTTAAACCAAAAAAACTAAGTCTTAACCTTATTGTAAAGGACACTTTAGAAAAAAAAATAACTAAGGGTCCTTTACAATAAGGTTAAGACTTTAAATTTATCTGAAAATAGTCTAAGTTCGACAACTTCTTGAAAGCAGAAAGATTGCAGTTTTGAACTATTACATTTAGAACATTTTCAGACAAATTTAAACCAAAAAAAAAAGTCTTAACCTTATGGTAAAGGACACTATTTTTTTTTCTAAGTGTCCTTTACAATAAAGTTAAGACTTACTTTTTTGGTTTAAATTTGTGTGGAAATGGTCTAAATGTCGAATGCTTTCAAGAAGTTGTCGAACTTAGAATATTTTCAGACAAATTTAAACTAAAAAAAACTAAGTCTTAAACTTATTGTAAAGGACACTTAGAAAGAAAAAAAAAATGAACGACCGACCAACTACAAATGAAGGATAACTGGTCATTTTACGTTGTAGCCGGTCAGTTTAATAGGGTTTATATAGAGTAGCCGGTCGGTTTTGGGCAAAACTAACTTTTCACTCGACACTTAGAAGAAAAAGCGAAAGTATATTAAATTGTCTTCTACCTCGCTTAGTTTACAGTAAATAACATTCTACCTCGCTCAGTTTACAGTAAATAACACGACAACTATAGCATGCAACTTTTCTTTGCTTGCCCACGAAACGTCACTGTAAACGTTATTGAATTGAGAAAAACATGTAGAAGAATGAAGACTGTCCGTTACCAAGGTGTCCATTTCTTGATTTTCGTCCAGTAGGATTGCGAACTGAGCTTCGGACGCCGTGGTTCTCCTTGAGTATCTGTCTCCTGATCTTCGTTTTCTCCCCCTTCTACTTCGGGGTCTGCAAGTGCCATTGCGACAGGACATCGACTAGGCAGCACCAGCACGTTGACTAGTTTTCGAACTCGTTCCAGTTCTCCAAGACTGTACGAGTGCTGGTGGGCAAAAGATGTTACATCGAAAACTTCCCGCTTCCCCTACCAGTGATAAGCATCCACGCGTCAATGTTTGGGTCAGCCTGTGTCCAAAAGTCCCGTTCGTTTTTATTTCTTCTCAGCTCGGCTCTTCTCCTCTGCTCTCTAAACGTCCAGAGATCGCCTCTTTTCAGTTCTTTTAGCAAGTTATTCTTGATGAGACAGGCAACTTTCGCCATGTACGTCTTATCATTAAGAACCCAACCAGATGGTGGAGAGTAAAATCTCATATCGTGGCTGTCCATCTCCTGTTCCTCGTCTTCTTCCGCTGGCGACGTGTGGTCGTTTAATACTCGCGACGTTCACGGTTCTCCGCAATCGATAAGTGGCGCGTCGTGCTTTGTTGATGGTTGTTGGCTTGTACTCTGCATATCGTATAGCTGCTCCCGACCTTGGATATAGTTTTCGCTTTCTATCCCAGTGTGGCTGGACGTGCTGGATGTTCTTACCATAATCGTCCTTTTTTGGCGGTGGATCATAAACTGGTAGCACGTGATGCATCGTTGCTAATGCTAATGTTGTTCACCTGTATTAGGTGTGTCCTGTAGCGGCTGCTGTGATAGTTGGTCGTCTTCGACATAGTCATTGTATGCACATAGGATTGCTTGTTGCTCGTTTGTCTCTGCGTTGTTGGGTTCCAGGGGCGTTCCAGTGGTTTCTTCCTGAAGGCCAGTTTCCACTCAGGAAAATTTTCCTCAGGACAGGAACGGACAGGAAAGTTTTCTTTGTCTTGCGAGCTCTCGGTCGGAACTAATGACTTTAACACAAAGGAAACTTTCCTGTCCGTTCCGGTCCTGCGGAAGATTTTCCTGAGTGGAAACTAGCCTTCACCCTCGTTATAATCACTTACTTTTCACGAGGGTCATCACTCCGTCTAACTGTGGACGAAGAAGGCAATTTCCGTCTTTCGACTCTCTCCGCACGAGGGTGGTCGTCATCACTTATCGAGAAAAGGAAATTTGTTGTATTCTCGTCGTTGTCGGCTGATTCGTTGTCGCTGCGCAGGTCCCACGATTTTGCGCTCCTCTTTCGGGCGAGACGTCGTGAACGAAACTCAGCTGCGCAACTTCTGTGAATCGTTGGTTGGGACTCGATGGTGACATCGGTGGATTCTTCGCGCAGATCAACACAGGAAATTTGCTTTATTTGTTCATTGCTAAACTGCGTCTCTCCTTCGTTGGCTTTAATCGTCAACATTCCTGCATCATCCGGTTCGTACCAGAGCTCATGTGCAACGACCATGTGGCGGTTCGCGTTGATTTCCTCTGCAATCCACGCCACGATCACGCCGTGATCTAATGGAGAAAAGCAAAACCCGAGAAAGAATTCCTGAAAAACCGCGTGAAAATGCTGAACCAGCTTATCGCGCAACGCCTCGTTGGCAAGCAGTTTGTGTAAATAGCTGGTGACATCCATCATTTTCACAAAGGTTACTTTGGCGTTCTCTGCAGGTTTAGCGTAGATGTCTGACTGATACAATGCGCGTGATCACATAAATACATCAATCTGTGTATTCTCTTGTTGGTCGTTGCTACGTCACTGGTCGACGAAGGGCACGAGTTGTTGACAATATCGCCCCTTTCCGTATCGAAATGGACGACAAGCCCGTTGGACTGTAGTCTCTCTGCTGCTGCATACAAATCCATTTCAAATTCGCCTTGGTTGATCACGACGAGGCGACACGGGACGAGTGGAAAATGCCTGGGGAGAAACTGCATGTTCTCTTTGCTTTCATCGTCAGAAGACGTGTCTTCCGCATTTCTATAACAGTACACATTAGACATATCGAGCATCGCCTGGATTGTGGCGTTATTGTGATCCTTAACGACTTGAAATAACTGTCGAGCAGCGGTCTCCATTTCGTTGTTTGTCTCCGCTTTTGTTCGCACTCGAATTGGCCTGATCTCTAGCTCGACGTCTTGATTGTGCAGGCTTGAAAACAAGATGTTTTCATTAAAACCTTCGGATTGTCTGAACACGATGAAGTAAGCAACCGCTGGGTAGGTTTCATCCGCGTTCGTCTCGCCGTCTTGGCTCCCACTCGATTTTGCATTAGAGCATATACGCTTGTAATAGAGGAAAAAAAGAATTGAACACCGTTTATGGATGAAAGTGCGTCGTCAAGCAGTAGTCGTTTCGAAGCAATTTGAAACCTAGCTAGTTCCACGTCCTGCTGCTTAACCCTCCACGTTGCTCGATATGCCACAGCTTGTAAATTATTAGTAATCTGCAAAAAAAGGTTGACAATACGAACATAAGTTCTGGTACAATTCTTACATATTACAGCACCTCGCGCTGCGTATCAACAAATAAAATAATAACTAAAATGACTTACCAAGGTCAATACGTTCGCACGAAGCGAGTTTTGTAATCTCTTTGAGTCCAGCTCCTTGCGCGCGAGGCCGTGGCGGTGGCATTTCGTTGCGAAACTCGGGCTTTTCTAGCTATATTTTGTTCAAGATCACTTATTTATACGTTTTCGTTCATACGCATTTGCATATAGATTTAATGCGGATCGGAATAATTTACAGTTTGGTCATTATCATTATCATTATCATTATCATTATTATTATCATTATCATTATCATTATCATTATCATTATCATTATCATTATCATTATCATTATCATTATCATTATCATTATCATTATCATTATCATTATCATTATCATTATCATTATCATTATCATTATCATTATCATTATCATAATAATATTATTCATTATTAATATGCTACTTATTATTACTATAGTTTTACTCTAGTTTCCATCTCTATAGTACAACTCTACGGTATAATATTATTATCGTCCAAAAAGCAACATGGTGGTGGCCGAACCACGAAACACGAATCTAACTAGAAAAAACAGAAAAAACTACAGAAAAACAAACGATAATCTTTGGGATTATTACAGAATTTATGGATTAGGGTGACTAACTGTTTTAATGTAATTTGAACGTTGAACATACACAAAGCAAAACTTAGATTTCATATTAAACTCGAGTTGCAAAAAATATATTGTTTATAATTATAGGAGGTTTTTCAAGGAATTATATTTAGCAAGCCCTTATGGCTTCCTATATGCGTACATGTCTTGCAACGGCAGACTTAAAAATTAACAGCTCAAAACTGACTATATTTTTATAATAGAGCTGGCTGAGATAAAAACAATTCAGTAGAATCGGATTCCAGAAAGAAATACTAAACAGACAACGTTTCAGTCGAAAATTCGGAAATACAGCCAAGAAAATCGGCAAATACTAGGAGTATTAGTTAATGAAAACAACACGTCCACTGTCCACATAAGCTTTAAAAGTTTGTGTAAAATTAATGGTTGACTTACGGTTTGAAGCGAAGAGAAAGCACGAAAAATTAAAGCTGTATATCGTTTATAGGTTAAGCGAAAACTTGAAAACAACACAAGGTCTAACACTTTGAAAAATATTTACGCTGTTGATTATCTCGAATTAAAAGGTCACTATAAGATGAAAAAATCGTGAATCTAGTATTGATATATACCATGCAGTTGAAACTATAATTTCCAAATGAGGAATACTGGCGTTTTCAGTTTCTCAAAATATTGCCTCGTTCTCGAGAGTTTAAGTTTCTGAAACATGTAAATTAGGTTGCCTCGTGATGTAATTTACTCGCTTTACAAAATGAGTAATATATCTAAAACTATGAAGTAGAAATAATTCAAACTTTGCACAAGAATAGCTCAACCTCGTACCCAAGGTTTTCGCTTCTCTGCTTCCAAAATGGCGAGAGGAGAAGACCCAGTGAACTCTCTCTATATATATATATGGAAGGCCGACCCCATGCAATCACTGGACGAAAAAGTGAGGCAAAAAATGGCGGACAAGGGGAATTTTTGGACGTCAGTTGCAGGCCCTACGCGATCAACTTGGATGTCAGTCTTAGTCTTTTTTCTCGCGGCCGAACCACGAACGGCTGGTGTCATCTCAGTTTGTATATGAACGTTTCCCGAGCTGCGAAGATGAAAGTTTGGGTCGAAAGAGCAATGAACCGAAAGCCAAGTTCTTAACAAATGTATACTGATGGCAATTTTGGCGAGATCGAGCGGTTTTTGTGGATTATACGAAGCTTCAAGTGAGGGCCATCCGAAATATTAGAGAGCTTACGCAAATACAACGCGAACGTCAAGGTCAACGTAATCTTAACGTAATCCCAAGAGTAATCTTAACGCCGTTCTCGTTCTACCTACAACGATATTCAGATTATTTTCACGTCTTCAGGACAACATTATTATAGTGCCTATCACCCCTACAGGGATTTAATGTATTTATGATATTTGGAACATTTTGAGAAGAAATGCAATATATCTCCTCAGACAAAAACTTCATCTTCATGGACTTTTTCACTGTCAAAGTTACCGGATATGACGTCATCCAGAACTTGCAAACCGTTTTTTTTGTTTCAATTTCACAAGTAGTCCTGGTTGACGTCACATCCGGTAACTTTGACACTGAAAAAGTCCACGAAGATGAAGTTTTTGTCTGAGGAGATATATTACATTTCTTCTTAGAATGTTACAAATATCCTAAATATATTAAATCCCTGTAGAGGTGATAGGCAATTTAAGTTTGACTTCAAACTATGCAACGAAATTATTTTAGAACTAGCTTTATAAGGTTTTGGATGTCGAAACATATACTTTAAGTATTCAATACTATGGCTTCTGCCAGATACCGAACTTTACATTGCCGTCGTCGTCCTAGCTGGCTTAAGTTTCCGGCCCTATATTCTCTATGAAAGACAATCAGGTATAAAGCGGTTAATTGATCGTACCCACGTGAGTGAGACTCGCCAAAATATATAGTTCAAACTCGACTCGGAAAGTCACAAGCATCAACAAATACAAAGCAGAAAAAAAATAAGAACGATATACGCAGTCCATCCCCCAAAGCAAATAATAATACTGCTCCCGAGAGGGTGTACGTTTGGGCTGCCTGTGTTTCGGCCGCGAGAAAAAAAGACTAAGACTGACATCCAAGATGATCGCGTGGGGCCTAGAACAGAACTGACGTCCAACAATTCCCCATTACCGCCATGTTTTGCCTCACTTTTTTAATGGCAGTCAGCCTTCCAGGTATATATAGAGTTCACTGAGAAGACCCTGGCAAAGGCTGGTCACGTGATTCCGTCCTGGGGGGTGCGGTTGCAACAATCTTGTACGTTAAGAACCGAATCAAGTCTTGAATTAAAGGTAAATTCGAACGGAAAATCAGAATTTAAAGTATTGATGAACATTTATTTGTGATATATTGGAAAAAACTACGTTGATTTTCGATATTTGCTGATGTTTGCATTCGTATTTCTGGCCGTCACTCGTCAGAAATGAAGCCGAAGGCGACGAAGTCGACGAACGATCATGAAACTGAAACCGGCAGTTATGTTTCTTCTCGACTCCACACGTTTGGGATTTGTGGTAATTTAATTTCTGTTGTAATTCGTCGATTTTATATTCACACGGCATACTCAAATCTGCTGTCCTCGTTGAGGTTGTACCTTAATATAAATAGACGCTACTCATTCAAGATGGTCATTAACGGATTTGATACCCCCGTTACTTGGGACCCCGTTATTGGAGATTTATATCTCTGTGGTCAGTCCCTGCCTTTGTATTTACTTTATATCACTATTTATTTCCTTTATATTTGTTGATTGTTTGTATGTGTGTATTATCTGGCAAATCTTGTAAAAAAACAACTTGTTATGAGAATGTCTTATTATTTGTACGGTTTTGGTTATTCTTGGTTGCTTAAATAGTTCGCAAAACAGTTTTGCATATGCAAGCCAATTACTCTGTTTATCAGTGACTGTACCGATCCCCCCGGTACAATGTGAGTCACCATCAAAATATTCCAAAATTCGTGGAGTCACGTGACCAGTCTTTGCCAGGATCTTCTCCTCCGCCCCGCCATTTGGAGAAGGCCCTGGGTACGAGGTTGGAATCCAACGTTCACATTCTGTTGTTTCCATGGATACCGTTTGCAAACAGGCGCCTTCCGTTTGTAAAACAAAAATGTTTATTTTTCCTCCATAAAACAACTTTTACTGCAATACATTGACATGAATATTTGTAGACACACAGATATTGTATTTCGAATGTTTCAATTATAATATTCTTTTGAAAAGAAACATAAAATTGATATTTTAATTTTTTAGTAATATATTACTCATTTTGTAAATCTTATTTTTGCCTGTGGTGAGTAAATGACGTCACGAGGCACTTAATTTACATGTTTCAGAAACTTAAATATCTCGAGAACGAGACAATATTTTGAGAAACTGAAAACGCCGGTATTCCTAATTTGGAAATTATAGTTTACTCGTATCAATACTAGATTCACGACTTTCGTCTTAGTGACACTTTAATTAATTAAGCCATGTCCACACACCAATCCGTTCTCGTTTGAAAACGGAGACTTCGTATCGATAACGTATCTAAAGTTTTTTCGTCAACACTATCGTTTCCGAATTGTTCTTGCATGCCATTCACACTAAAACACAATGACTGGAATGAATGTCACAAGTCAGATCTTTCGAAAAGCTTCGTTTGCGCCGGACTATATATAGCGGGTCGAAACTAGGCTTAATCGTCCATTGTGAACATATATAGCCTTATAGCCTGAGTAAAATGCGTACTTATAAACATAGCCGCAAGTTGGCCGGAAGAGTTGCCAAAGAAAATTGTATCCGGCACTAAAGCACATAGTCAATAGAAGTATACACGCATGGTCTTGAAGCTCGGCAAACTTCAAAAGGGTAAACAATCGAACTGCAATTCATGTTGAAGGTGACATGAATAAGGTGCACAAATCCTTGGTTTTAGGTTTCTTGATTAGGTTTCTGCTTCTCTTCGAGATTGTTAATTTTGTCTCTTAGTTGTCCACGTAAGCTGATTATCTTTTATCCGCTGTGGACAGTCTGTTAGCCCTCCTGTGCATGTCGTAGTTTTTTCGTCGCTGGAAAGCAACGGCGAACTCTATTTGTATTCGATAGAAGGTTGTAGTGGGAAATAAAAATTTCGATTCTGTAGCCACATTCTCGAGGTTGTGAAGCAGATATATAACTGTCTCAGTTTTCCTCCAAAGTTGACCGAGCGCTTCGCAACGTACGTGTGCCTTCAATACAACTTCTAGACATGTTTCTTTGTCTTGTTCGTTCTTAAAAGAGCGCTAAACCGCATAAAAATACACTAGAAGCTGTTTTAAAAACTCTTCCAACCTTTGGCAAAAACTAGGCGGGGAAAAATGTAGGAAGGCAAATTTAGATACCTTGTGAAGTCGTTTATGACAGTGTATTTTAATATCATTTTATTTGGTGACTGAGAACCGTACAGAACCATATAATGGTAGTTTTGCTGCTTATGTAGTTATGTCAATATATCGTCAGTTAAGTACAGAATAAAACCTTAATTTAAACTTGCACGGTTTTTAAAAACATGCCAAAAGTTCCCCTGGTTGGAAACACAACAAAGCAAGGATGGGGATAAGGAAACTTTGTACAGTTTGAAATGCGTGTTTGAAAAACGATAGCAGACCGTTCAACGTATTTCACTCTATTTTTCATACGGTTAAAACATATGTCGATTAAAAAAATACGTGGAAAACGATTTAGAGACGTAAATTATATATGATTTGTTAACGAATAAAGAACAATTATATGGCAGAATGATGCTTAGCTGGTAAAACGTCGCCTTAATTTTTTCGAGTTAGTATACAGCGGATTGTATAATTCTACCTTGGATAGATGTGTGAAAAATCGTTGATCGTTAGCTAGGAAAAAAAAACGATGATTATTTTTCTTTGCAAGAAATCGTTTTTATCGCCGCTTAATTTAGCCCGAATTCGTCGTTGTAGAAAATGAAGTTTTACTTCCGCCATATTTAATTCGAAATATTGGCGCATGCGCAGCCGTCCCCCCTGTCGCCAGATACGGCATCTTACTACTTCCTGTCCAGTATTCTTTGCGGGCTTATTAAAGAGTAGTAAGAGTTTATTGGGGGAGCTATATGTTGTGTTTTCTTGTCTTTATTTCGTACATGTATATATGCAGAACTACTTACAAGTATATATCAACTATCAGAGGTACTACATAAGCTAAGTCCTCACTTGTTAGGTCGCGTGATTTGCTCAGTCACGTGACTCATTACGTAACATCCTTTCTCTTCTAAGAAACAGCCAAAACAATGTTATAAATAAATTTTACACTGAAATACCTATGATTGTGCTATACAAAGTTACAAATACAGATTATAGTTTAAAGGTTACTTATCGTTCTCCGGACGATCTACATGTATCAGTTCATTGATATCTATAAGTTCATATATAAAGTTTATTATTTTGTTTCCTTACTGCTTCCTAATGTAATCTTAAATTTCAAATAGAGAGGTTTCCTTCTCGCTCGCCTTGGTCTCACCGACTGCTCTCTCGTTGGGGTCTCTGCATGAGTTTGGCCATTACTGTTACTTGTGGTCACTGGATGATTCCTCTCTTCAGTCAATACAGGCGCATTTAATTGTTGGGTCTCGATATTAGACTGTTCTACAGTGTCAGGTTGCACTTCGGGTTGTTCCATTTGTTGTGCGGTCTTCTTGATGTCTACTCTTTTCCGTCGGAAGCTACCTCTATCAGATTTCACTTCATACGACCGTTCATCATATCTTCTCTTGACTGTTGCTTGGTCCCATGTCTTCTGTCCCAGTCTGAATGGTCGCATTCGTACAGTATCTCCTTCTTCTAAGGGAGACAAATCTTTGGCCTTCTTGTTGTAATAGTGCGCTTGTTTGGCATTCTGCTTCTCTCTTTGCTTTATAATCTTTTCGGAGTATAATATATAATAAGGAGTATAAGTATAGTAATAAGGAGTGTTTCTGTGTGCCAAGATCGCTAAGTACGGATAATTTCCAGTTTCAACTGCTTTGCGTGTAAGCTTCTTTGCAGACTTTATCGCTGATTCTGCCTTTCCATTGGCCTGTTGATGACCAGGGCTACTCACACGGTGTTTGAATCCCCAAACTTTTGCAAAGTTGGCAAACTTCTCCGATACAAACTGACTGCCATTGTCACTAACAACTAACAACTAACAAGTATGTCTGGGATTCCATTCCTAGCGAAGTGACTCTTCATCTTCCTGACGCATGTGCTGGATTTGGTGTCTTTGAGGTGGTTGATCTCCCAAAAGGTGGAGTAATAATAATCTACTACCACGAGATAGTTCTTGTCGTCAATGCTGAAAATATCTGCTCCTAGCAACTTTCTCCCACGGTCTCTCTGTTGTCTCATGGCTCATCAATGTTTCTTTCTGTTGTCTACTCTCATACCTTCGACACGTCTCGCACTGGCCAATAGACTCCTTCATCTCTGCATACATCCCAGGCCAAAACATACATTCTCTTGCACTTCGCAGGCAACCATTTATGCCTATATAGATCTACAGTATGTACATCAGACTTCATTTGCTGTCACGTGCCTTTCGGAATGACTAATCGTTCTCCCATGAAAACTAACCCATCGTATACACTTAGTTCATCCCTGTAGCTGAAGTAAGGGTGAAGTATGGTTGGCAGATCCCATTTGTTTTCAGGCCATCCAAGCTGTATGACTTCTTTCAGTTGTTGCAGAATCTCATCCTTCTCTATATCCCTTTTGATCTGCTCTTATCTTTCTCTCTGGGAAGTGGAATGGCTTTGAGTGGATTTATTCTTTCAAATTCTCCTTGCGTATTGACGCTGCTGGCCAGAAAAGCTCTGCTCAAGGCATCTGCCAGGTACATCTGAGATCCTGGTTTGTACGAAATGACCACATCGTACTTCTGTATGTTAAGGAGCATGCCTTGAATGCGTTTTGGTGCGTTGTGAAGTGGTTTCTGAGCTATGGCCTCCAACGGCCTGTGGCCATTTTCTACTGTCAATCTTCTTCCATAGGCGTACTGGTCAAACTTATGTAGAGCAAATACCACAGCTAGCATTTCTTTCTCTATTTGCGCATATCTGGTTTCTGTATCTGTTAGGGCGCGGCTTGCAAAAGCGACAGGTTGTCCTTTCTGTAGTAGGGCTGCTCCTAGTCCTTTGTCGCTGGCATCACACTGAATCGTTAATTCTTGCTCTAGGTTGTAATATTTAAGCAGTGGTGCTGTAGTCACCATTCTCTTGATCTTTTCTAGGGCAGTGTCATGTTCATGCATCCATTTCCATTCTGCATCTTCTTTGTGGGTTAGTTATCGCGCAGGCTCCATCACGTCGGCTATGTTTGGCATGAACTTTGCCAAGTAGTTGACAAATCCACACAATCTTCGTACATCTTTTACATCTTTCGGTTTGGGCATGTTGATTACCGCTTCGATCTTGTCTGGATCTGGCTTTAACCCTTCGGATGTAACGAGATGTCCCAGGAATGGTATCTCTGTGCAGCATAACTCCAGTTTTCTCTTGTTGAGCTTCACTCCTTTCTGCCAACACGTTGCGAGAAAACTTGTCAGCTTGTTATTGTGGTCGATCGTGGCTTCCCCGATGGTGTCGCCTACTCCGTATACCACCATGTCATCATGGATGATGAGTAATCCATCTAATCGTTGGAGCGCTTGGTGGATTCTTTTCTGGAAGATCTCGGATGCGACGCTAATCCCAAAAGGTAGTCGTTTCCATCGATATCTCCCAAACGGTGTATCAAATGTGGTCAACATACTGGACTCTTCGTCTAACAGGACATGCCAATAACCATTTCGGGCATCAACTTTTGTGAAAACTTTCGCCTTAGCTAGGTCTGGAAGGACGTCTTTTGAGATCAATGCAAATGCGTAGTTCACCTGATGGTTTCGTTGCGACGACCATATTGCCGACCCAGTCTGTAGGTTTGTCGATTGGTCGCAATACACCGAAACTTGTTAATCGTGCTAGTTCTTCTTTCACCTTTGCTTTTACTGCGAGTGGCACACGTCTTGATGGTGCTGTCGTTGGTCGTATTGTCGGATCTACCTTCAAGCGTTGCTCTCTGCGAATTCTTCAATTATTTGTTTGGCCATCTTTTGTTTTGTTGGCTGTGCTCTTGCCATGTCATCTTCGTTCTTTACTTGTACGACTTGCTCAAAGTTTTCGTTATGTATTTCAACAAGTCCCATACGTTGAATTGCTTTGGCTCCAATTTAATACCTATTTGCGACAAAATTGATGGAATTGTATACTTGTAACAACCTTGTATTCAATCGATCTAGAGCTGAACAAGATTTTTGACAAAATTGTCTATGCTCTCAGACCATGTTGTGTTTTAACTTTAAAAAAAGAGTAAAGCCATCCAGGCACAGGAGGCCAGCTCAGCTCAGCTGAGGCCAACTCAGCAAAGCTCAGTTCAGTTCAGTTCAGTTCAGTTCAGCTCACCTGCATGAGACCAGCTCAGCAAAGCTCAGTTCAGCTCAGCTCAGTTCAGCTCAACTGAGACCAGCTCAGCTCAGCTGAGAGCAGTTCAGCTCACCAGAGACCGTAAACAAAGTAGACGTAATAATATTAGAATAAATGGCATCCCAGAAGACTACAACGAGACATGGGAGCAAACAGAAGAGAAAGCTAGAAAGATGTTGAAGGACAAACTAAATTTGGAAATGGAGCCGCAGTTCGAACGAGCTCATCGAACAGGTCGTAAACGGAATGCTGATGGTTCGCCCCTTACTAAACCTAGAACGGTGATATGTAAACTATATGATTGGAAAATAAAAGATGCTATTATGAAATCTGCGAGAAGAATACAGCCCGATGGTTTATATGTTAGCGAAGATCTCGCCGAGGAAACCATAAAGAAAAGGAAAGAACTTTTACCTCGACTTAAAGAAGCCAAAGAACAAGGCAAAATCGCATATTTCGTTCTGGATAGGCTAATAGTAAAGAACAGGCCAGCACCATGACAGACTTTTTGGCTACCTAAACTATGAAACATAAAATTCTGACTGGTATGTTATTAATTATTGTGTATATATTTATATTTATTAACTGTCAATCTTAATGGCTGCTAATATTCCTTATATAATATCCTTAACTACTGCAATTATTGCAGTAGCTACTCAAATTAGAAATAACCAAAAAGCTTTAAAATGTTGTAGCTGTAATCAATCATTCCATTCTAAATGTATATCGTTTGGCCCAGTAGATTTCCAACATGCTTGCTGTGATTCTTCATGGCTATGCAAGTTTTGTTTAGCCAATAATTTTCCATTCTCAAATTTAAATGATTTTGAGTTGGTCAATATAATATCATGCAATAAACCTTCTAATCTTGATTTATTACCAACTTTTGAAGTATTATCTAAATTGTCTTCGATGCCTAATTTAAGTGATTTTGATAATGAAAATATGATGCCTAACCCTATTAATTCTCGTTATTATTATATTGAGGATCTAAATACGCTTAAGATGTCCTTTGACCACAATTCATTTTCTTTATTTTATATTAATCTGAGAAGCCTTGATGCTCATTTTGATGAATTGCAATCACTTTTATCTGCCATAAATATTCCGTTTCATGTTATTGGAATATCTGAGACTCGAGAACTGATTAATAAGGGATTCAAGATGAATAATATTCTTAATGGATATGATTTATATACCCAGCCAACCAAATCATCGCTGGTGGAGTTGCTTTGTACATCAGTAATTCAGTCATGCATAATGAAAGAACTGATCTCAGTTATATTTGTGATTTGAAACCCTATGGATTGAAATAAAGAATTCCAAGGGTAAAAACATTTTATGTTCATGTGTATATCGTCATCCATCCTCAGATCCGAGAAAGTTCAGAGAACATATTGAATCTTTATTTTTAAAGATATCAAACAAGTATTTATAATAGGTGACTTTAATATAAATCTCCTTGATTTTGACCGACATAATGAAACAAATGAGTTTTTTAATACAATGAATGCTAATTTTTTTTTGCCATATATTCTTCAGCCAACTCGAGTCACAGAAAGTTCTGCGACGTTGATTGACAATATTTATGGTAATTCTATTGATCATCTTTGTGTAAGTGGTAATATTGTGACTAACTTGTCTGATCATTTTCCTCAATTTCTTTTAATTAATGATATTAAAATAGATTACAAATCCATGAATTATCATATGTATGACTATAGCAGAATAGATGAAGTAGCTTTTACAAATGGTTTTTCTAACCTAGATTGGGCAGACTTAGATAATTCTGACATTGATTGTAACAATAAATTTAACTTGTTTTTGAAGAAAACCTCAGATTTTATTAGTCATAATGTTACACATCGCAAACTTTCCAAAAAACAATTAAAATTCAGTTCAAAACCTTGGATTAATAATGTCATTCAAAAGAAGATTAAATATCGAGATAAACTTTTCAGACAAATGCTTAAATCTGCTAACATCCAAACCAAGCAATTATATAAATTATTTCGTAATCGAGTTGTAAGAGATATTAGAAATAGTAAACAGCAATATTATCTCAATTACTTTAATCAAAATTGAAATAATATGAAGAAGTTGTGGTATGGTATTAAATCAATTGTTAATTTCAGTGATAGTAAACTTAAACCTGCAATTCATCTAACGGCATTAATGGTGATTTAATAACTGATCCAGAAACTGTTGCCAATACTTTTAATAATTTTTTTGTCAACATTGGTAAACAAACAGAACAATCTGTTCCTAAAAGTTCAATCCCTTATTCATGCTTTCTGAAAGGTGATTACTGTAATTCATTTTCTCTTTCTCCGGTTTCTGAGTTTGAACTTTCCTCAGTCATTTTATCTCTTAATAATAGTAAATCTGCTGGACCAAACAGTATACCCATTTATCTATTGAAGATACTTAACAACAGTATTTCTCCCTGTCTTTCAAAAATAATTAATGATTCTTTTACATCCGACATATTTCCAGACAAGCTTAAAATTGCTAAAGTAACACCAATCTTCAAAAAGGGTTCAAGAGCTGACAAAAATAATTATCGACCAATATCCGTGTTATCAATTTTCAGTAAAATTTTCGAAAAACTTGTGTATAAACGTGTATATAGTTACCTAGAGTGCCTTGATATTCTCAATGAGCATCAATTCGGATTTAGAGCTAATCGTTCTACATCCCATGCCTTGTTAATAAGTACGATTGAAAATTTAAAACAGACCCTTGATGAAGGTTCTTTTGGATTTGGTTTATTCATAGATTTCAAAAAAGCCTTTGATACTGTAAACCATGATATTCTCTTAAATAAACTTGAATTTTATGGAATTAGAGGTGTTGTTAATAAATGGTTTCAATCGTACTTGTCAGGAAGAAGTCAATATGTATCAATTAATGGTCGTAACTCAAGAATTAAGTCTATTTATTTAGGATATCTAAGGATCAGTTCTGGGACCCTTACTTTTCTTACTTTATATTAATGACCTGCCATATTGTTCCAACAAGTTAGTATTTCATTTATTTGCTGATGATACCAACATATTTTTTCATCAAAAAATCTCGATTTGATTCAAACTACTTTAAATGCAGAATTGAAACATGTTTCACAATGGCTGTATGCCAACAGGCTGGCCTTAAATATTGAAAAGACAATTTTCGTTGTTTTCCATTCTCCAAAAAAGAAACCTTATAAAGCCTTATCAATTTTTATTGACAACAAAACTATTTGTGAAGCTAATTCTGTTAAATACCTTGGTGTTCTTATTGATTCTACTTTGTCTTGGAGATCTCATATTTATGAGTTGTCTAAGAAAATAGCTAAATCTGTTGGAATAATATCTAAATTACGATACTATGTAACCACTGATATTTTAATTTCAATTTATTACTCGTTAGTATATAGTTTTCTCACATATGGTATTGAGATCTGGGGTCTAACATATGCTTCTTATTTTAAAAACCCATTTCTATTCTACAAAAGAAAGCAATAAGAATAATAACTTTCTCAGACCCTCAATCCCATAGTGAGCCAACATTTAAGTCATTAAATCTATTAAAATTTACTGACTTAATTAATTTTTACCCTTTAAAATTTGTTTTTCGCTGCAAGAAAAAGCTGTTACCAGCTTGGTTCCTTATGAGATAAAAACAAGTAATTCACTTTCCATTTTCAATAAAAAGATTAAGCATTATATGATTGATATATATGGCTCTCAATAACTTTTGTTAAATTTACTGTAAGCATATGACTGTCTCATTATTTAACTTTATTATTGACTTTTCTACAGTACTTTCTTTCTTATTATACATTTATTCTCGTATTTCTTATATAATCAATCT
The DNA here is from genome assembly GCA_035771165.1 of Paragorgia papillata. Lineage (NCBI taxonomy): Eukaryota > Metazoa > Cnidaria > Anthozoa > Scleralcyonacea > Coralliidae > Paragorgia > Paragorgia papillata. Next base: position 389,283 of record JAWNZC010000473.1, on the reverse strand, counting down.
GAAGATGCAGGGTATCCTCTAGATTAGTTTTCACTATTAGGATATCCTGTACTCATCTTATTAATTTATTGTATCTCTCTGTTTCTCTGTTTTTTAATTCATTATCTTTATGTAATTTATCTACTGTAATATCAAGATGAGTAAATACAATTTATTACCTATTACCTATTTATTACCTTTGTTTGATACCAATACTCAATAGCAGAAGTTTTCTTATGTGGCTCTTTTCGTCTCTTCTCGTGCTACGGAACTGACATACAATTTTTCGTGGTGGCCATCTCAGCACTCCAAATTCGTTATATCCGGTGCCTTCATTTTCGGAGCCGAATGAGCAATTCAGTTTTATAGAGATCTGCAGTGTTCCAGACCATGTTTATTTCGATTGGCTATATGACTAAAGCATGCAGTTAAGCGGGGAAGACGTTCAAAATCAGAATTTGTCGCGTTTTCGGGTAGGTATACGAGGACAAGGGTTGCCGAAAGTGATCATTAAAAGCAAAGCCGCAGAGTGGACCAAGAGTCCAATTTTTGATGCTTCGGATGCCGTTGTCGAGTTCATGCCTTATATCACATAAGTACTAGTTTAAGAGCACTCTAGAACTTACGCAAGCAAACAAAGCGATATCTCATAGCATCCTTTCTCTTGATCACCCTGATTAAGTAATAGTGAATACAATCTTATGTTGTGAAAGTAATACCCATATATATGTTTGAGAACGCCATCATTTTTGCAGGGTATAGGCACTGCTACTACATGCAGCCCTCATGTAGTGAGAGTGGCGAAGCGTGACCACTTTGCATTGAGTGTGTGTGGGCCGGGAGAGGGGGTGCAGTATCTTGCTTTTACTGCCAACATATATCCCCCAATATTCCTCACATATCTCTAAATATTCTCTCGATATCCCAATACTTGGATTTACCGACGACTAAAACAGTTTACCGGACAAGTCGATGTTTTCCCCACAGCCTTCTCGTTTTACCGACAGGTTAAGCGAAAGGTGTGTGAAGGGATTACACCTCCACCCAATCCCACCCGCACGCTACGCCCCTGCATATACGCCCCCTATATAGGTTGAAAGGCGTTTTTATTTTCAAGATCACACGACTAAAGAAGAAAATTGAGCTCATTATATAATAAAAGTTTACGGGTAACTCGCTCTGGCGAGAACTCGGCACTGGCAGTCGGGATCTCGGCAAGGCGGGATAAACATTTCCCGATATAAACACTTTTGCGGGTAACTCGGCATATAGCGGGATGAATTTTTCGTTACTATATATACTATATTCGTTACTTCATGTCACTTTCGTTGCTGATAATCTTCTCAAATATTACAACCCGCCAGGTAACTCGCTTTCATATACTGTAAATACAACGTATAGTTTATCACGGCAAACCGGGTTAACTCGCGCGTCTAACCGAGACAAACTCGCCTCCATATATATATAAAACAGGCCCTTTCTCTGGCATAACACCAATTGAATATATCATTTGTAAGCTCAGTCTCTTGAGGTCCCGGTTTGCTCTTAGAATGTGTACATGCATTCTCACACTCGAAATTTTCTTTCACTAAAAACCCTCAATATATTTGGTATCTCATTCTCAGACTACTATTTCCATATAAGGACAGACTCGACAAAGTCGTATATAATGTAAACGTTGACACAAACAACCGAGTAGTTATTCATTGTTAATCATTATCCTTTGTCGTAGTATATATTATATATATATATACTTCAACTCAACTCTAGGACGATTTGGATAACGTACAAAAAATTATACGGAATGGCCGAACAATTCGAGTGCTCACAATACTACTCAACTTTTGGTAAGTAAATTCTTCAAACTATCTATTTTTCCTTTCTGAGTTATCTACAGCAAAATGGTAGGATACTCTACCATTCCTTTATTGTATATAAATGTTCTGCCCGAACAATGCATGACACCAAGGTTGTACTTCGGAGAAATTTTAAAATGTTTAACCTTATAGTTCATGCAGTGTGTATAATATATATTCCGTTAATATATTATCTCGTGAGCTGCAAGTGGCGTCGCTAAACACTCCGTAATATACTGTAAATAGTGAAATAAAAGTAGCGTGCTGCCTATAGGCAGTGTTGAAACAACAATCGAAATATAGTAAAGGTTTGATGATACTGCCGACTGAGCGGAACGTGGCACAGCTGGCCCAACCTCACACTAGGTTTACTGTCGTTAGTGTTGTATTTGTTATATAAACTTGAAACATGTTGCTGTATTTTAACTTATAGTTCCGTAAATCATTAACATAAACTTACTTTTAACAGTTTATCTCTCATGTTGTCTACCTTCAGTGAGTTGAAACTTGTAGCGGCAATAGTTTCGAACGGCGTTCGACGCCGTTAAATAATCATTTGATTATTATATCAGTTTATCAACAATTTTTAAGATAAAAGCTCTTTAAACTGGAAAAATCGATTAGAAAGTTTATGTAAATCGGGACAAATTTGTTACAGTATATATAACATCACAATATTTAAAAGAGAGGTACCCGGTCATATAGCAACATTACTGAAGTGTGAGCACTCACGTTCATCTCAGGCTTAAGTGCATGCATGCGTTGCCGGGTAATGTCGGGTATCATAATATCGTATCATAAGGGAGTGATATAGGACTGTAGAGACCGGGCAACGCGGTGCACGAAATTATGATTGAAATAAAACATGAACGTGGATATGTGTTTCTACAATAGCATATATATCGACTTCGACAAATGGTGACCCATTGTCAACACAATAGGCAAAAATCACCGCGAAAGGTCGGAAATGTCTTTATCGTTTTCACGTTGTCCGAGATCGTCAAAAAACCGCCAAAATCCTTCGCGCGTCAAAAACATCGCTGCCATTCTCAATGCGACAATTGGGCAGAGCCGTAGGAGCCCGCATTCTATAGGTAGATTATTTCTCGTCAGTCAAAAAATTGTCGCCACAAAATGGCGGATTCAGGGGCGGATGCAGAATTTTTTTAAAGAGGGGGTTGACACCTCTAGGGGGTCTGGGGGTATGATCCCCCGGAAAAGTTTTGATTTCTGATACCCTGAAATGCTATTTCCTGCATTTTGGGGATATTAGGATCAGAAACAGTGATCCCCCCTGGATCCGCCCTTGGGATTTATAAGGGCAAAAGGAATTCGCCCCAGGACTTTTAACAGTTTTTAACACGGCCGCGGTCGGTGATGTTGTGGAGTGAACGATGGATGTTTTTCAGCACTGAATTTCTTTGTTTTTTGCACCGGGAAACTTACTGGATTAGTGAATTTAAACATAAAGGCATGTTAAGTGCAATATCCTTCGCCAAAACATTTGAAACATCAAACTCTGGATGTAGACTTAGCGATGATAGCGATAGCGGTCTTTACGAATGCATGGTTTACATTATATTTGAATGATTTCCACGTGCCAGTCTTGCCAATCTGTGTCACACCTTACAAGTGATTTAGGCCTATACTGAATGTGGAGGATTAATCAAGGAGACAGTAAGTGTTTTTTTGTTTTTGTTTTTTAATCTAGTCCAATATGGATTTCTGGCTGGAGATTTGTGAAATATAAAATATGTTTATGCGCCTGTAATAAGTACATCACAGTCTAATTCGACATCATCTATTTATATTGACATCTTAAGTCCATGTTTTCCCCCCTTTGCCTTACGTATCTGACTATTTTCTTTTCTTTTAAACAGGTTTTGATGCAGACAATTTCTGAGTTTCAAGTTTTGCATAAGGGTATCTTTTTGTTGCTTTTTTTTTAATTGTGGTGAATTGATCGAAAGTCAGTATAATTTCGAACTTATACTGTTATCGTTTTTAGTACGTTTAATAAAGCAAGTGTCCTGCAAATTGTTTTATTTTATGCTCATGTGTATGTGGCTGATTTGTCACAATTGTCATGCATGATCCAATTCATCCCTATGAAACGTCCTCCAATTCTTTATTTTGAGAGGCGATCAATGTTGTATTTTTATCCAAACCCCTTGCAAAATTCAAAATGGCGGATTTATAAGGGCAAAATAAAATTTCAATTATACCCCTGTCGCTCTCTCCTCCGCAGAGGTTCTTTCGGAGATCGGCTATGTCGGGATCGTCGGAGATGCGTCGAAATCGTCAGCTGGACATAAGGAGTGCGGGCGGATAGCGAAAGGGAAAGCGAAAAAAGAACCTCTGCCAGATTTCTGTGTCAATATGGCGGCATCAGGGGGGTGTCAATAACTTTTGGAACTGCGGGTTGTAGAAAACATGTCGAATATAGCAGAGGGTTACACGACCACAGTTAATAATGTGCGGATAAACTGGGAAAGTTCGTTGTTTCAATGTGAGCTACACGTTGGCCGATATAAGTATGTTATCCTCTGGTTCATCAGTCTTCGTCTGATGTATTAAACGGCAAAACTTAGTATATTTTGTCTTTTTTACAAGAAAGACATATTATAAACATGTTATAATCACTTACCAACAAATATGTTACTAATATAGACGTGAATGGCTTAGTTATCCGTGAATTAGCAAGTCATGCAAGAAACCGCGACATCTTGTGCAAGAAACCGACAGAAATCTGGCAGAGGCTCAAGTCCAACGGAAAAGTTGGACTAGTCCAACGGACAACTAGTCCAACGGAAAAGTTGGACTAGTTTCGCCCGCACTACTTATGTCCAGCTGACGCCTTCGAGCATCTCTGACGACCCCCGAAACCTCCAATCTCCGAAATTTAACCTCTGCGGAGGAGAGAGCCCCTGTCGCGTGACAGGGCCCGCATTCTATGTATCTTATTTCTATGGGCAGAGCCCATGACGTTTATGTGGCTGTGGTTATCAATTCTGTGCATAAACGTACATAAACGTATAAACTAGAGTACCGTCGAGCTGCTATTAATAGCACAAAAAGCGGACAAACAAAGCAAAATTGACTTTCGAATGATTGCAAATTAGCCATTATCAATTATTGTTTGAACTGCAAAAATTGTGGGTAAAAGCGGACAAACATCAACCCTGACGTCATCACGACGGAGCGCTATTATAAAGCTGACTGACGGGCTAGCCGCTAGCACGTCATGCATGGCACCACAATTGTATCTACCTGCGAAATGCTCAATGCTTTTCTTCACAAACATGATGTCGTCAAAAAACCGCCAAAATCCTTCGCGTCAAAAACATCGCTCGTATTCTCGTTCCCAGAGCCCACGTTTCTGTGTCCGTCGCTTAACGGGTGCCACAAAAAATATAGCCAGCCGCTCAGTGGCTACTCGTCAGGGCACCGCAATTCATAAACTAAGCTTAAAGGGGCGCGGCCTTGAGAAATACTTCCACAAAGAGAGAAATTGTCGTTGCACAAATTTCCCGAATAATTTTCGGGAAATTTGGACAACGACAATATCAAACCAGTTCCGCCACCTTGATATCCGCCTCCTTGCATATAACTCATAAACATAATAGACCTAGAATGCGTGCTCTGTCACGTGACAGGGGTCCAAGTGAGATTTTATTTTGCCCTTATAAATCCGCCATTTTGAATTTTGCAAGGAGTTGGGATCACTGACCTATATATATAACTGGACTGCGTGCTCCTATTACCTTTGAGTTAGGAAAAGTGTCCCCAAAATCGTTTTCAAAATGGCGGCATTTATCATGGGTCCTTTGCTAATGGTGCAGTTAATGGTGCATGACACATGTTTTTAAAACTGCCTGTATTTTGCTCGGCATTCAGTCGAATTATGTTATTTAGTAACTCGATAAAGTCTTCATATTTAATTTATAGAAGATGAAAGCTTTTTGACTGACGGGTTTTGACGGTCTTCCACTGTCCCAGTCTGATATAGTTTGTCGTCCGGTTTCTTGTTTTAACGACGGGAAAATAGACGGACGGACTTGCCGTTTACCGGATTTTAAAACACCTGACAACTGATGAGTTTCTCGTCTGCTATTAACACTTGGAAAAGGTTGATAAAGACACTCTAAGAAGACCTCGGTACGCCTCGCTTCTTTACGATTTTCTCGTGATATTCAGCGATTCTTTATAGAGCTGGCGACTTCATAAAACGAAATGTTTGCAGATTTCTGCATTGAGCCAAAACAAACTTACTGTAACTACTAAAAAAATATAAGATAAATTTAATAGATAAATTTAAACAAAATAACAGTTATAATACAGTTTATCGTTTAAGAGATGAATGTATTGAGACCATCCTACATGTTTACTTTTTGTGATTCAATGCATGCTTTTTCCCCCGTCCCAAACCACCTTGCAGGATTTCCCCCCCTGAAATCACCCCCCCCCCCTCAAAAGTCAAATGGTCGGCCCCTTAACGCTTTCCTGTCCGAATTGGTCTTTAGTATTTTAGACGATTTTATTCACCTCTGGGGAAGTCCTCGGACAGGAACGATTTATAAACTATGGCCTGTTTACATGAGCCGGGCTAACCCGGTTAACTGCATGCGGGGCTCACGCGATTGATTAGGATCTTACTGTGGTTTTGAAATTCGCATAAACTAAACTGTACAAAGACAAAGACGAATTGGTTTAATTTAGATGTAAACTAATCCTAACGTTATAAATCCTAAATCCTAATTTTAAACCTAATTTTAAATCCTAATTTTAAATCCTAATTTTAAATCCTAAATCCTTTGCCCGAGGAAAGAATTTCGTGAGACGAGTCAGCCAGGTTTCCTGACGCCGGACGATTTTATTCACCTCTAGGGAAGCCCTCGGACAGGAACGAGTTATTAATAAAGTAAGAAAATCGCTTTGTATTTACATAAATACTAGAAATACATGAACGCAACAACCCCTCGCCCGCTTTTACATGCTTCTTTGAAACACCCATCCACCCACCCACCCACCGATTAAAATAAACACTCCTGATATACAGTCAATATAAAATCAAACAGATATAAAAACAAATGATATTAAATCCTTGGGATATTAAATTATAGAATTTATGGATAGGGCGATAGGATGACAAAACTGATTTAAATCATTTAATGAAAGTTGAACATATCAAAGAAAAACTTAGATTTCATTATTAAATTCTGGTTGTATAAAAAATATATTGTTTTTAGGAGGTTTCAAAAGGGATTAATTTTAGCAAGCCTTTAAATGGCTTCTCTATGCATGTACATTTTGCAAAGGCAGAATTAAAAGTTAACAGCTCAAAAATTACATTTATATAATAGAGTCTGGGATAAAAACAATTCAGTAGAATCGGATTCCAGAAAGAAGAATTAAACAGACAACGTTTCAGTCGAAAATTTGGAAACATAGCCAAGAAAACCGACAAAGCCCATGAGTATTTTTAATAATAAAAAGTGCATGCACGTCCACCACGGTTAATATAAGCCTTAAAGGTAGTGTTTTAAGTTAGCTTTAGTTAAGCTGACTTATGGTTTGGACGAGCAAAGGGAAAGCACGAAAACGTGAAGCTGTATATTGTTTCAGGACATAAGGACAAAATATAAATCCCCTACTGTTAACTTTAAAATGATTTTGAGACCACTTAGTGACCACAAACACTGCAATTCAGATTGAGTTTTTGTTTACCATACGGCGTTTGGTTTCTTCAGGTTCTCTGGTTTCGCTTCAAGATATGTTAAACCGGCCGTTTGTATCCTTTTCTTCGTTGTTCTCTTTTAATTTAAGTAGAGCAGGCTTCATTTCGTTAAACGAAAGCAAAAATAACACTGACAGATTTAGTTTTCTGCATCGCTAGTCACCAGTGTCCAACTATTCTTACCGCGTGACACCGTACCAAACATGTATATAAATAAACTATTTCCGAGATTACGTCTCCCTCGCTTTTTCTCCACGCGTGTAAAATGGACTCCACGCATGTTGAGATTAGCACCCTCACCGGGCTCCGGGCCTTCGGCCCTACGCCCGGGCTCGGGGATTATTTTTTCCTGCGATAAGTACATGTCAGTGGTCGCTACCATTAGCAGAAGGACCCACAAATGATGCCATTTTGAAAGTGAAAATGGGGACACCTTTTTGGCCAGCACCCGCAGTCCAGTTATATATATATAGGTCAGTGGTTGGGATATATACAACATAAAGAATTCTCAAAATAAAGAATTGGAGGCCATTTCACAGGGATAAACTGGATACATGCATGACGACAAATCAGCCACATACACGTGAGCATAAAATAAAACAATTCTCAGGACATTCAGTCTTGCTTTATTAAACGTACTAAAAACTATAACAGTATAAGTTCAAAATTAAACTTCGATCAATTCACCACAATTACACAAAAAGATCCCCCATGCAAAACTTGAAACTCAGAAATTGTCTGCATCAAAGCCTGTTTAAAAGAAAAGAAAATAGTCAGATACGTAATGGAAACTATGAGAAAATCTTTAAAAAAACACGGATTTAAGCAAGGGAGCACCCCAGACTGACCTGTGTTTCTTCTTCTTTGTTCGGAGTTCCTTCATTTATATTCAGCCATTTTGAATAATGCGGTATATATCATTGGCGTATCGCAGGCGCGGGTTAGGGCGCCGAAGGAAACCCGAGGCCCGAGCGTTTACGAGGCGGATAAAGGAGGGAAGAGAAAAGGAGGGGAGTGAAACAACCGTGACGTGAAGGAGTATTGACCAATGGCGATGCGTTATTTGGGTTTTGAAATCTAGCTATGCTCGTAGCCCTTGATCTGTCAACAATCAATTAGGTTATTCACGCGAGGTAAGTTTAACAAACGTTTATAAGTTGCCAGCAGTTACAACCCATGACCCAACCGTCCCAGCGTTTCTGATATTCCTCAATTCCTGTCTAGTAAACACTATTTAATAAAACATATAAATCGCTAGCCAATAGCGAACCACTTGCAAAGACATAGTCAGAGAAAGAATATACTGTTGGAATGCTGTATTTAAATTACATCGTCCAAGTAAAGTTCGAAATTCAAAGAACTTAAGAAACATGTCGTAAAATTGTAACATTTAATTTACTCACATATCAACTGAAATCCGCCTTCGATCTACTGATAGTATTAGTTTGTTTATGTACTGCCGAAACAGAACGTAGATGTCTCACGTTTCGAGCGATTGAAGCCAAGGCCCTTTAATATAAAGTCAAAATGTTAGACATTACGTTTCATGTTTCGGCAGTACACCAACCTTGCTATATTTCAACTTGCATTTCAACACTGCCCTCGCAGCAGGCTGCTTTTATTTCACTATTTCATTTTGGATGGATAGTGACATCATACATGTATATCGACCATAATTAGAAATGTTCCTAGCAACGGAAATGTTCCTAGCAACGGTCAACCAGCATCATCTTACAAAATCTCTGGCGTTTCACTCCCCTTCTATTTATCTTCCTTCCGACCATTATTTAATTTTCGTAAGGCGCTCGGGTTTCCTTCGGCGGCGTAACCCGCGCCTGCGATACGCTAATGATATATACCGCATTATTCAAAATGGCTGAATATAAATGAAGGAACTCCGAACAAAGAAGAAGAAACACAGGTCAGTCTGGCGTGCTCCCTTGATTTAAGATGTCAATATACATAGATGATGTCGAAAAGACTGATGTACTTATGACAGGCGCATCAACATTTTATATTTCACAAATCACAAGCCAGAAATCCCTATTGGCCATTTCCCAAAAGAGTTGAAGACTGGTGACGGGTTAGGAACGCCAGGGTGATGGGATCGTTTGGGACAGTGTCATTGTGCTTACGCTACTAAGCGTGAAATATGTCCCTTCAAACGATCTCAAGTACCCTAGCGTTCCTAACCCGTCACCAGTCTTCAACTCTTTTGGGAAATGGCCAATTAGATTAGATTAAAAACAAAACAACAAAACATTTACTGTCCCTTGATTATCCTCCATATTCAGTATAAATCACTTGTACGGTGTGACACAGATTGGCAAGTGGGAATCATTCAAATATAATGTAAATCATTCGTAGAGGCCACTGTCGTCGTGGAGAGAAAACCTCTGGGGCCAGGGTACTATATATCGTCGCTGTATGTCTACATCCAGAGTTTGATGTTCGAAATGTTTTGGCGAAGGGTATTGCACTTCACATGCCTTTATCTTTAAATTCACTAATCCACTAAATCCAGCAAGTTTCCCGGTGCAAAAAACAAATGATTTCAGTGTTAAAATACATCGCCCACTCCACATATGGTGGCCAACAGCGGCCGTGTTAAAAACTGTTAAAAAGTCCTAAGGCGAGTTCCTTATAAATCGGCCATTTTGTGGAGCCACTTTTTTGACTGATGAGAGATAGGAGCCCGCATTCTAGGTATATTATTTCTATGATATGACTCCACAATATTTACAACGCCAACTGTGCATACACAGTGTTGTTGTTGCGATACTAAACGTCGCTAAAGAGTAAAGACGTAAGCTTTTGAGTGTTGTGTTGTCGAGTTTCTAAAATCGAGAACATACTATAGGTCCTTGCATCGCGAGGAGTCAAACCTTGTAGTTCATTTGCTTCGTGACCAGAAGCTAAGAGGGGTCAGCCTGGTCGTGGATCAGGAGCTCAACTTAAAGTGGGACCATATATGACTGGAAATCGAGCCTACTGCACGGATAACATATTCTTGAAATATGATTGGCTGAAAGCTGTTTTCAAGACGCATGCAATATGCATGTCGTTTACAATGCTTTTGTTATGCCATCAGTGGTGATGGACTGACAGTGCAAAGTCCGACTGATCTTCAAGTTCTGTTCAAACAGAACTTGTTTCAATTCAGTAAACTGAAAATGTAGAAATCTAGAGTGCTGCCTAGGCAGTGTTTTGAATATAGCGAAGCGAAAAAGTGGTAAAATGTCGAGGTCTTTTGAGAACGACATACTGACGTTTTGAGCGGAGCCCTCAGAGTAAGTGAAGCTGCTTGATATATAAGTCATTTATATGTCGAAGACGAAGTGACGACGAGGAAAAGCTAATTAGGTTGGACAGCGACCAATGGCGAACCTTGGCCATTCACTGAAACGAAGCCGAAAGATAGAGTCTTGCAACCAATATGGTACACAAAGAAAGGCTGGCTTTGTTTTGCCTGTTCTTTCGTTCCAGAATTAAGTACCAAGAAACCGTGAACAGAAACGAGGTACAACACCATGGAAGTTTTTCCCTGTTTGTAAAAAGCATGCAAAAGGCAAGTCTCACTTGACTTGGAAGTATACAAGATGCATGTGGAGTTAGACTGGTGTTGCACGGTAAGCAGAGAAATGCTGAACTTGACGCCGCTTTCGCAGGCGAAAACTAAAGATCGAGGGAAAATACTGCTGCGTCATAATGAAAAGGTAAGGCAAAATAGAAAATATTAATACTATTAACCGAAACTGTCTAGCTTGTATTTGCCGAAACAGTTACATTTCAGAACCCACTACTATAGTCGTTTTTACTTCGTAGCCATATTTTCTTTGAGTATGTGCGACTATATATATATATAGGCAGTTACGCGGGCTTAACCCTTTCATTCGTTTTCATTCGTTGTGGAACAACTTCCTCTACTTACTCCAACGCCAGACGATTTTACTCGTCAAGCCAGGAAAGACGTCTCGGAAAGCCATACATGAAAGGTTTAAACACGCTTTCATTCGCATTAATTGTTGTTCTATTGTTGTTGTAGAACAACTTTATCTTTTTACTCTGTCTGACGCCAGACGATTTTATTCGCTAAGGGAGACGTTTTGAAAGCGGAAAACCATGGATGAAGAACATCTCTATAGTCTTCATGCTTTACAACTGCAAGCCGAAATGCTGCTTCTATAGTCTGTTCGGATTGTTCTTACAAAAAAACCATACTGGAATTCTATGTTTTGCCGCGCGAAAACTATTTATACTAGACTACAAGTGCTTCCTGAGCGCTTTCAAGGTTGCAAATGGTTAAAAACCGAAATCATAAATACTATTATATTATCTTTGAAAATAAAACACGTCAGGAACATAGGTAAATCCCTTGGTAAAAATACAGCCAACAATAAACTACCTACATGTACTGTGGATTGCCTACGCAATAATAATTCGATTTCGTCATTAATCTATACGTTACTAAGGAGACCGAGGATTGGGCGATGTTTCGAGTAGATTCCAGTCGTAAAATTGAAGCAAAAACGCCAAAGGACGCTATAAGTTTCTTTAGGTTTACGTTCTTCATCGTTTTGTAAAAAATAATATGGCCGTGAAAACGATTATGGAGTTCGAAGCATTTCCAACTAGAAACCGTCAAACACTTGACAATAAAGTCAAAAAGATGCAAGTGAATGACCCCTGTAAAACAACAAAACTGCATGCTGTTCGACAACGAAAGGCTTGGCCCGATAACTTGGGATTACACAATTCATGTTGATCAGCAAAACTGCAAATTTGGATCATATGCCGAACTGACATTGTCCCATTAAAGGCGCGGTTAAGGTTACCCAACGCGGTTGGAATCCCTTTGGTTAGTTTGCCTACTCATAGAATCCCAATCAAACTTCAACTGACTTCAGGTAAGTTTGGTTTAATTTATTTTTAAATTAAATACCATTAATGATGAGCAGTGGCCATGCTACCATGCCATTTATAGTGACGCACCGACATCAGGCAGGTGGAACGCAACTTGCGGTAATCAAAGTGATAGCTTAGCCTATATTTCTTGGTGTCTTGTCGTTTAATGGCAGTCGATACGGGCTCGAGTTTTCGAGATCTGCAAATGCGTCCGAACTTTGCATGTTTGTGAGCTATTTGATAAGTCATTTGCAGCTCAAAAACGAAGGATCAACGTGAACATCGAGCTAAAGCTATATAATTGTTGGGCGGCCACCAATGGCTATTTTGGCCATTCGCTGAAAACGAAGCCTATCTTCCAGTTCCAACCCATACACGAAGAAAGAGGCTCATTGGCTTTGTGGACTTTGAGAGTTCTTGTGCTAATCGCCCAAATATACGAACTTTTTATTTTGCTCTCCCTCGCGGTCTGCTGTTTCGTCCTTGAATTTCGAGAATCTAGACAGAAACCGGTTACAACAAGATGCAAGATGCAAGGTTCCTTTCTGGTTGCACTATATAAGGCCAAGTTGCATTTGATCATGGATATTTACAAGGAAGGCCAATTAGTTCGACAGAGATGCGAAGTTTGTGCTTTTCTCGGCGATTAGAAAATCTCACAGCATCATAACAAAAAGTAAGAGAGAATACTATTGAATACGTTGGTACTATATTAACGGAAGCAACTAAATTGTAGAACTCGTCCATCTTTTACTTAGTATATAAAGCCGCATATTATACTTTCCGTCGCCACGCGCATGCATATCAGTCTCGTGAGCTAATAAGACATTCCATGCTACTGCAATTACTCAATCAGTTGCGTAATCACAAAGGAATGTAGTGCTATAGGAAAAAAATTATCTTAACTCCGAATACTATCTTGCTCACGCCATTACAAGCAGATCTTGTCGTCCTATAGTTAGCAGAAACTGATGGAATCCTAAAACTTGTTTATAGACAAGCGCTTCCTGAACGCTACCTGAGCACCTTCCGCGAAGTTGCAACTGCAGGAACTAGCAAGAAGCGAAATACTAATTTATTGACACACTTGGCTTTGATAAAACACGGCACAAATGTGAAATGAAGTAAATCTGTGGTAAATATGCCGTCAACAATAAACTAATTTCATATATTGTAGATTGGATATATTTGCTTATTTTACAGACCTGCGCGAAGTTAATGGTTATTGTAGAACATATACACTGCAGCGTATAGAGATTTATATAAAACGTCACCATAAATTATTGCCCTTGGCCTTGGCTTTATTTTAGACTGCCATACATGCAGTGTGTCTTGATGTATATGATTGTATTACTTACACAACACTCCATGATAGATACTATTCTAGAACTAAAAGGGTCAAAGGGATCGATAGATCACCCAATAGTGACAATAGTTGGGTTTTTTATCTTTAGAAGTATAGCAACAGGCCAAACTGTTGAAATTTATCTACAATATTCAGTATCAAGAAAAATATATTCACAAACAGATATATTTGAAGGAATTTTTGGTCATGCATGCTTAGGATGACTGCTATATAGCTAGCTTGACCACTCCTTTTAAGTCTGCGTTTTTATATCGTAGTTAATTGCGTTACTGGATGTATTTTTCTTGATATCTGAATATCGTTGGTCATTATAAATTTCTCAAAATATCATTGATCTGCGTGCCTATACTATGTCTTCGTCTCTGGCACAAATTCTGTCTTCGTCTCTGGTAGAAAGTTAGTCTGTCTTTGTTTTTGGCACAGAGTCTATCTTTGTTTCTGGCAAAGAGTCTATTTTGCTTTGTGGCAAAGTGTCTATCTTTGTTTCTGGCACAAAGTCTGTCTTCGTCTCTGGTAGAAAGTCTGTCTTTGTTGGAGCCCAATGAAGCACGGGATAAAATTTGATCTTACTCATTGTGGTGGAAGCATTGAATTTAAAGCGCAAAATAGCATTGATGACATTTGCCCGTCCCTTGTACTGGAGGCCATTGAAGCCGGGAATAATATTTGATCTATACCCATTGCCATTGTGATTAATGCATCAGTTAAAGAATAGAATAGTCTTGATCCGCTCATTCTATAGTGGAGCCTACCTGCATGCCCTTTGTTCATCCTTACTGAATTTCGGCGTCAATATACCAGGTTCGCTATCGATCGCCTGTAATTTATGGCAATCTATTCTGTCTCGCTCTACCGAATATTGCATTCTCCTCTAGTTTTTCCACAAAGTTAAACATACGCAACTTATATATTAGAAGTTGGCAACTGCTGCCTCACACGTTGTATGTGAGAATTGCAAGAGGAATCCTAATATAATAGACTGAAAATTAAGAAATACTATGCAAATTTAAAATTATGCGAGTATAGCAATAAGTCATGCTATTGAAATTTATAATGACCAACGATATTCAGAAATCAAGAAAAATACATCCAGTAACGCAATTAACTACGATATAAAAATGCAGACTTAAAAGGAGTGGTCAAGCTAGCTATATAGCAGTCATTCTAAGCATGCATGACCAAAAATTCCTTCAAATATATCTGTTTGTGAATATATTTTTCAAGAAATCCTCGCCTATAATCCTTGAGCGTCCGATATCGTCTAGAATGAATTAATACTAACCATTGGATACTTTGTCCCATCTTTGCTAATCTTTAACACCTTGTCCTGGCCAAGAATGGAACGACCATCAATGTATGGGAGAAATATTTAATGAATTATCTAAATTATGTGCTCATTGCATGGCCACCCTAGCAGATGAGCGAAATAGAAATCATCAGCCAGTATACAATTACAACGTGCCTGTTTATAGTACCAACTGACCAACCTCTTTAATTCTATATTAAGACAGTATGTACATTGAAAACATTCATTAGGAAAATTCAAAAGAAGTTAAGGTTTAATCAATGTCTGTTTACCCCGATACAGAACTGATATCAGTGTCTGTAAATGTGATACAGAACTGTTTTATAAAACATCAGTTCTGTATCATATTTACAGACACTGATATCAGTTTAATATGTAGCAAGTGTACAGACACTTCGCATTCAACTATCTTGAGTGAGGACGCTACCCATCTATCTTGAGTGAGATACGCTGGTAGCGTCCTCGTACAAGATGAAGATGCAAAAACATTTGTTGAATAACAAATAACAAATAACGGCTATTTATGGCACGTCAAGAATATAAAATGTGGGACTAATACTAAATCAAAGCGCGGCTTCGCCTCGTGTCTGTATACCCCGATACAGAACGGCCACTCATTCTGTAAATAGTACGTATATATCCAATTAAACCTTAACTTCTTTTGAATTTTCCTCATGAATGTTTTCAATGTACATACTGTCTTAATATAGAATTAAAGAGGTTGCTCAGTTGGTACTATAAGCAGGCACGTTGTAATTGTATACTGGCTGATGATTTCCATTTCGCTCATCTGCCTGGGTGGCCATGCAATGAGCACATGATTTAGATAATTCATTAAATATTTCTCCCGTACATTGATGGTCGTTCCATTCTTGGCCAGGACAAGGTGTTTAAGATTAGCAAAGATGGGACAAAGTATCCAATGGCTAGTATTAATTCATTCTAGGCGACATCGGACGCTCAAGGATTATAGGCGAGGATTTCTTGAATATTGCGTTGTGTCAATGACTTATGATGGGATAGATATACGGTTTGTGTGTACTATACAGTAATTATAGTATGTGCATGCGAGGGAGTCAGAATGAAGACGTGTTGCATTTGAGTTTAAAAATTATTTTGAATGATGGATGATGTAATCATGAGCGAACGTAATAGATTCAATGGTAGAGCGACAAAAATGCGAGGCTTTGATACATAAAGAGTAAAGTTCAGGAGCTCTTTCATTTCCACCATGTCAGCAGGTCTCCCCTTGCATAACTCATTGTAGCGTGGTCGTGGAAAAGGAAAGTAAATTATTATACCGACTCCGTGTTATGCGGAACTAGAATACGAGACGACGTCTAAACGAACGCGCATCAGATTTTATTCATAAGTCATAACCATAGCGGAGGACTCAGGAGTTGGTCGTGTTCAATAATAGGGATTTTAAGATGGTAGGACTACGACGGCGGTTTAAAAGCACGATGAGTTTTAAAATTGAAAGAAGTCACCGTTATTAAACTGACTATTATATTTGATATTTGAAGCTAGTTTAATAATTTCTAACACGTCCCCAGTACTGCTAAAATTATTCCAGTGCAGGGGCGGATTTAGGGGTGGTGGATTGGGTGGCTAGCCACCCCCCTTGGTCTAGAAAAAATTATTAAAAGACGCTAAATATAATTATTGCAGGTCTAACAGCTCTAATTGACCGTGAAGTTGCAGTTTTCATTTGTTGTTTTTTAAGTGTTTACATAAATATTTTATACTGTAAGTACATGTAACCCAAAAATACAACCTTTTTTCTACACTGCGGAGTGCTTAAACGTGCCTTCAAATGGCTCTCAAATTCCTGGAAATGCCATTTCAGAGACCCAAGAACTTAAAAATGTCCGGGGGGCATGCCCCCAGAACCCCCTAGAAGGGTCGGCTTCGTCCTAGGACACCCCCCTTTCAACAATCCTAGATCCGCCCCTGCAGTGTCTGTATTGAAGTCAATCTCAAGCAACAGTTCTCATCTTTTGGTGACTGAGTTGACGTCGTCCTGAAGATGTGAAAATGCTCGTCGAATGAAGCTGTAGATCTTAAAGTCCCTAATTGATAATTAGTGATTTATATTGCGCATTCTTCATGACGTAATGATCGAATGCGCATTACAGTGTTACATGAAATAGTTATTAAGATGTAGGAATAATAATAAGATATCGTTGATATCATATAAGATATTGTTGTCTTTATAGAATTACAGAGACGGTCAGGTCAGCTGGTCCTATAAAAAGACACGTTGTATACTAGTCTATATAGCTGACGACGTTCTTCTGCCAGGGTGGCCAATGAACACATCATTTAGATATTTCATTAGATATTTCTCCCATGCATAATTGGTTAGAGTGTCGTTCCATTTTTGGGCAGGACTAAACTGTTTAAGCTTAACTCTTTCTGGGCAACATCAGACTCTCACGTTTTATGTATTTTATATACACGCCAGACGATTATACTCTTTAGTCGCAGCTACAGGGAAAATCCACTAATGGGAATGGACAGCCTTGCATGTCTGGCGCAGGAAAGTAGCCAGTTGTTGAAATAATTGATTGGACGTTTGTACTGTAGGTTTAACCACAGTTAATAGATTAACTCGGCATCAATGCATGGATAGCTTTTTTGTGAAGTTGATTCTTAGTCTATGTTGAAATATGCCCCAGAAAATGTTGGAAATTTGAGTTTCTGAATTGGCACTTCCCGCCTTCTTACATGCAGCACCTTTGCTAATGGAAATAAGAAAAAAAAAAAAAAATTGTAAGTTTTAGAGTAGTAATGGCATCATACTGGCGTTATATTATATAGTGTCAACTAGTGTAACAGTAGATATATTACAAAGGAATAAATGAGGCCACGCAAAATATATAGTTTAGTAGTAGGAAAGCTGTATATCTCTTTCTTGTCTTTGAAATAAGAGAAGGAATTGGGGGTGAGTAGACAGGTGAGGAATCAGTGAGAGGGATTAAAATAGTGTTAAAGGAAAGGATCGGATATTGTTGAGAGAAGGGTTGACTTGAGAGATAAATAAACTTTCCTTGATGAGAACATCAAGTTGAGAATTTCCCGAAGCTAAAATACTAAAATCAGAAAAAAAATATGGGATGGTCATTATTCATAGAATGAGATAAGATGGCTGAAAGTTGAGAAATCGAGAGTGATCTACCCGTTAGAGCCGAAATGCCTTTATGATCTGAAATCCTCGTATGTAAATGTTGGCAAGTTTCGTCTATACACAACATATACAACGTGGGATTTCAATTGAAAAGGAATACGATCTTTAATTAAAACTATAAAACTTAGATAAACGACGGGAACCGAAGGTCGAAAAACAACGCGTAGCTTAATATGCGGTAGACCGCTAACTAATTGTTGGCGGAATTGAAGCGCGTGGTTTCCAGTATAAGGCAAGACCAATTCTTAAAGAAATAGATACGTGCTTTCTTGCAAAAAAATTTTTTGCCTCCTGCAAATAAAACCTTTGATGTCCCTAATTGCTATTGTCAATGGTCTTGCTTAATTAATATACTGGAAACCACGCGCTTCAAATCCGCCAACAATTAGTTCAGTTATTTTCTCTCCGTCGTTTACCTAACTGTTTTAGTTTTAAAGATTGTATTCCTTTTCAATTGAAATCCCACGTTGTATATAAATTCACGTGTCAACGCTCAAACGCGTTGTGTATATGCGAGACTTGCCGACATTTACATACGAGGATTTCAGATCATTTCAAGGCATTTCGGCCCTCACATGGAGATCACTCTCGATATCTCAACTTTCAGTCGTCTTATCTCATTTTAAGAATAATGACCACCCCATATCTTTTTCTGATTTTAGTTTACGGAAATTCGCAACTTGATGTTCTCATCAAAGAAAGTCAACCCTTCTCTCAATAACAATATCCGATCCTTTCCTTTAACACTATTTTAATCTCTATCACTGATTCCTCACTCCTTCTCTTATTTCATCACATCTATTTTTGTATCAAAATAGTGAAATAAAAGTAGCGTGCTGCGTAGGCAGTGTAGAAACAACAATCGAAATATAGTATAACTTAGGTTAGATTTACTGCCGAAACAGAGAACGTAGGAATCTAACGTTTCGAGCGAAGGCCCTTCGTCAGAGAGAAACGTGGGCTGACGAAGGGCCTTCGCTCGAAACGTTAGATTCCTACGTTCTCTATATTTCGATTGTTATTTTTGTATCAGTTAAGTAGATTAGTCGAAATCACTTATCACTCTCAAGATGTTACTTGAATAGTGACGAAACGTTAGTAAATTAAATTATGTTTTTCCAAACTTTATCGTTATGGCTTTTTTGAAAATTATTTGCTGGGCAATTATCTTCTTGACTAGATAGTAATTATTTCTAGTATAATTTATTATAATAATACTTTATTCATCAAATACCAATACAGGCACATATGAAAAGATATTTACATAAAAGTACAGAACGTACCGTAACATGAACTAGATAATAGTCATAATACCATACAAACTATGGTTAAAAGGGTAAATGGTATAGTAATGTGAGTTAAATAATATAGCTATTATTATATGCACGAAATATTATATAGTGTCAACTAGTGTAACAGTAGATATATTACAAGGGAATAAATGAGGCCACGCAAAATATATAGTTTAGTAGTAGGAAGCTGTATATCTCTTTCTTGTCTTTGAAATAAGAGAAGGAATTGGGAGTGAGTAGACAGGTGAGGAATCAGTGAGAGGGATTAAAATAGTGTTAAAGGAAAGGATCGGATATTGTTGAGAGAAGGGTTGACTTGAGAGATAAATAAACTTTCCTTGATGAGAACATCAAGTTGAGAATTTCCCGAAGCTAAAATACTAAAATCAGAAAAAAAATATGGGATGGTCATTATTCATAGAATGAGATAAGATGGCTGAAAGTTGAGAAATCGAGAGTGATCTACCCGTTAGAGCCGAAATGCCTTTATGATCTGAAATCCTCGTATGTAAATGTCGGCAAGTTTCGTCTATACACAACATATACAACGTGGGATTTCAATTGAAAAGGAATACGATTTTTAATTAAAACTATAAAACTTAGATAAACGACGGGAACCGAAGGTCGAAAAACAACGCGTAGGTTAATATGCGGTAGACGCTAACTAATTGTTGGCGGAATTGAAGCGCGTGGTTTCCAGTATAAGGCAAGACCAATTCTTAAAGAAATAGATACGTGCTTTCTTACAAAAATTTTTTTTGCCTCCTGCAAATAAAACCTTTGATGTCCCTAAATTGCTATTGTCAATGGTCTTGCCTAATATACTGAAAACCACGCGCTTCAAATCCGCCAACAATTAGTTCAGTTATTTTCTCTCCGTCGTTTACCTAAATGTTTTAGTTTTAAAGATTGTATTCCTTTTCAATTGAAATCCCACGTTGTATATAAATTCACGTGCCAACGCTCAAACGCGTTGTGTATATGCGAGACTTGCCGACATTTACATACGAGGATTTCAGATCATTTCAAGGCATTTCGGCCCTCACATGGAGATCACTCTCGATTTCTCAACTTTCAGTCGTCTTATCTCATTTTAGGAATAATGACCACCCCATATCTTTTTCTGATTTTAGTATTTTAGTTTCGGGAAATTCGCAACTTGATGTTCTCATCAAGGAAAGTCAACGCTTAACACTATTTTAATCTCTATCACTGATTCCTCACTCCTTCTCTTATTTCATCATATCTATTTTTGTATCAAAATAGTGAAATAAAAGTAGCGTGCTGCGTAGGCAGCGTAGAAACAACAATCGAAATATAGTATAACTTAGGTTAGATATACTGCCGAAACAGAGAACGTAGGAATCTAACGTTTCGAGCGAAGGCCCTTCGTCAGAGAGAAACGTGGGCTGACGAAGGGCCTTCGCTCGAAACGTTAGATTCCTACGTTCTCTGTTTCGGCAGTATATCTAACCTAAGTCACTATATTTCGATTGTTATTTTTGTATCAGTTAAGTAGATTAGTCGAAATCACTTATCACTCTGAAGATGTTACTTGAATAGTGACGAAACGTTAGTAAATTAAATTATGTTTTTCCAAACTTTATCGTTATGGCTTTTTTGAAAATTATTTGCTGGGCAATTATCTTCTTGACTAGATAGTAATTACTTCTAGTATAATTTATTATAATAATACTTTATTCATCAAATACCAATACAGGCACATATGAAAAGATATTTACATAAAAGTACAGAACGTGTGTTTTTTCCACAAGATAAAGTGCGAGATACCGACGCCGACTAACAAAATGTCAAAATTGTGCAATACTTCCCGTCAGCGTTTACGAAACTGTGAGGCATGTAATGTAGCCATTGTAGCGTGGTCGAATTTGCGAGTTCTTTCTTTTGAATAGCTTTACCTTTCCTCGATGAAGTGTTTTCTAATCTTGATCTGGAACGGTATTGCAATATTTTGCAAGTGACCGAGTTATACAGTTGATCAGTAATGCGACTGACAAATTATTGTCTTAGTCCAACAACAACAAAATGCAAGTCAAATAATAATAAGCACCGAATAGAGCAAATATGTTTGCATGTCTAGATATCGTGTAGGTGTCGTGTCGTATTACATTTGATAACGTGCGTTTCAAAA